>DWUN01001172.1:0-17756 GCA_018249975.1 Passova gellias
CTTAAACGTAACTGGTAAAATGTGGGGGTGTACTACACTCCTCTGCCTACCCCTTCGGGGATTACAGGCGTGATGTTACGTAAATAATAAAGAGTACGTTTATCTAAGGTGTTGAATATAGTAGAGCATCCGCAAAGATATCAAGCGTGAATATAACAATTAACCGCAAAACTTCAACCCCACCGAGTAATACGTACTGGATACAGGGTGACAACGTTAAGTTAATTAGGTTTGTGTTCGACTCAACCACACGGTGTATAACGTACAGTTGCGCAACAAATTTAACGCCTGTAAAATATTTGTACCGAAAATCAATTTATTTGTTAGAAAGACAGATATCTTAACAGTAAAACATATTGAAAACAAATATAAATTTACTCAAAATATTTCTATTATTCAGTTAGAAATGAACCAGATTCTTACTACATACATAGTTCAATATAATATACTAGCTGATCCGGCAAACGTTGTTCTGCCATATAAATTATAATCTATGTTATCATACATATAAACCTTCCTCTTGAATCACTCTATTTATTAAAACAAACCGCATCCAAATCCGTTACGTAGTTTGAAAGATCTAAGCATATATGTATATAGGGATAAACAGTGGAAAGCGACTTTGTTTCATACTATGTAAAGATATAATTATAATATTATGACAAATGTAAAGTATTTTACCTTGGTTACCACAAAGCCTTATTTTAATTAAAGCTTCGCATCTAACTTTTGAGTTTCGCACAATAAAATTCATACCGTATTCCGTTAACTTACGTTCAATTTGGACATTTATGAAATTGTAAATATGCCTCAGTCATGCCACGAGGCTGCATTTAATGGCTTTATTATCATAATTCCCACAAAACAAAGGGATTCCTTCCGTGATTCGACACACTAATTTCGTCGAAAAATGCCAAAGAAAATAACTGAAATACGGAGTAACCATATTGTAGTGTTCTTTAAGGACGTGTGTTTATACCACAATGTTTTGTAATATTCAATCAATGTCGTTAAACTCCTGCGAATTTTGTATTGTTTCCTTAACTTCTGACTTATAAATTTCATTTTCTGTTCATGAAAATATTGGAATAGTGAATGTTGTTCACATTTGAAGTATTTCAAAATAATTTATAGTCTATATGTTGCCGAGGTCTAATAGCTATATAACAAAAAAAACTTACATCGAAATCCGTACAGTAGGTTTTGCCTGAAAGCCGAATAACAGACAGGCGGACAGACAAAAATTTCAAAATGTTTTTTTTTTGGCTTGTGTTACCTGTATGCAGACCCCTAGGGGTATTTTTTTTAGTTTTTATTCAATGTACAGAATTGAACTCTTCTACAGTTTTATTATAGGTATAGATAGATTATTATTGAAGTAGATAGGACAGGATACAAAGATGTCAAACATACTTCAAATATTCGGCTTAGAATAACTATAACATTTGTTTAATTTTAACATAGATGATCAACATTAACAATTATAACTACTAGTACTAACGTTATAAATAAATGTAACTATAGCACTTTGAATAAAAATATATTATGATAAGAAATTCGTAAAACTATTTAAATGGAGCATTCATGGCTCGATAATAACAAAGATAGATAAAAGTGATTTATTGTTTAGTATTACAATCTGAGGCCCACTTCGTCTAAATAAAATAATTACGGAACAGGCCATCGCGTGAAATATTCTAAAATATGAAATCCTGGCGCCTTTGTTGGTTACTCTACTTACCAGTAATGAGAAATATGTCGTGGTAAACTTTTTTCATTCTTCAACAATCAAGATGCACATAATACGAACGTTTTGGGTCTACATTTTCTGTAGACATGCAAGGACAGAACTATTTGACACTCGACGCTTTCTGCCTATCCCATTAGGAGCCTGGCGTGATGTTATGTTGTTGTTGTTATTTTCTGTAGAGTATAAGGATATGAAAGCTTTGATAACAACCCAAAAAAAGTCCAATTCCGATATCCTTCAATACCATCTATCTATCTATCTATCCACAAATGTATATTACATTTCGTATCCATACATTTCTTAAAACATAACAATTACACATTTATCTACACGAATGTAAGAAAACAATTTATACTTATCTATTTGTTATCGAAATTAGAAAACCGCTAATTACGTGTATATGTGAAAGTAATTACTCGTAACGATTGATCTCATAAAACAAAACTACTACAGCATTTTATAAAGACACGCTTGGTTGCCTCTACATCAGTAAACATGGCAATACTGAAGATTATATTAGTGTTACTATCAGTAACTTTAATATCACCAGCAAGTGGTTTAAAAACATTACAAATTTTCTCCGATTTTCGTAACAAGAACGATGTAAAGTTTTTCACCAACGTATATCCTTGGATAATAGATAACATTGGAGCATACTGCAAAGTCAAATATCATTTTAAAGATAGTGCCGTTTTTTCCGGACCAAGACAATGTGTTCTTCTTCAATTACGGAAAAACAACTATATCCAAGCGACATACCTCAAATGCGAGGCAGGCGGAAAATCATTCGAGCAGTGCATACAATCATTGCCAATAAATCGAAAAGAATTAAACGAATGCCTAAGAACAGAAGTAAGAGAATTTGTGAACATAGCAAATAAACAATATAGCACCGTTAAAATTGAACAAACGCCAAGCATTTATCTTCCAAATCGAGAAGAAGTGATAAAAGTAGAAAAACCTGAAGATACGTTGAAACGTATTTGCACTGCATTTTCTCAAGAGAATATTCCCAATTGCTGCTCTGAACCTCTGCCCTTCCCTGAATCCAGCATAAGTGAATCACCAGGTGCACCAAACGATTGTGAAACACCAATCAAGAAACCAGAGAACGACAAGGTATCTGAAACGAACAAACCTTGTGATACATGCAACAGTGAAAGTTCATCAGGCAATGACATTCCCGCAAAGGGAAAGCCCACGACTCTTTCTCCGGAAGGATCCAATAAACAAAATTCTTCAGTAGATGACAACAAAAGGTGTCCAAATAATCCTATCGGTTCAGATAAAAACCCTGAGAAGGGACAGAATTCGACTCCAAATAAGGAAACAAATGTATCTGATAAAAATAATGGTGACCCAAGTCAAGACAAAGAAAATACTTCAAATAAGAGTCCAAACGCCAAACCATGTGATTGTGGAGTAGAGTCATCAAGTAAGGGGCCAAACAATATGCCAAGTAAAGGTGTAGCAGAGTCATCAAGCAAGGACCCAAATGATATGCCAAGTAAAGGTGTAGAACAGTCATCAAGCAAGGTCCCAGAAGATGTGCCAAGTAAAGGTGTAGCAGAGTCATCAAGCAAGAGCCCAGATGATGTGCTAAGTATAGGTGTAGCAGAGTCATCAAGCAAGAGCCCAAATGATGTGCCAAGTAAAGGTGGAGCAGAGTCATCAAGCAAAAAACCCACTGACAAAGATGATAAAAACAACTGCCAAACACGTTAAATTTGAGCTAATTATCCTACTACTGCTACTATTACTACTGATACATAATATTGTTTTATGAAATTGATTCAACTGGTATAATTTTAAAAACTTGCCAATAATTATTAAATTATTAATAAACGATCGGAAACTCACAATGTGCATACGTCAACCAATAACTACAGAAAACACTTATCGACAAGCGACAATTTTATTAATAACGAATTTATATTTTTGTCTGATAATCTTCCAACGACAGAAATTATCTTTCGATTTCGTCCAAACCAGGCTTATTACATATTACGAATTGTGTATGCACAAGATTTCCGCGTAATCAATTTCTTGCTAAGCCAGTTCCTTCCTTGTTTTCCTACAACACAAAAGTAACCATACACCATACTTGGGTTAATTTCAAACAGTTTGTTATCTACTAGCACCTCTTAGGATTCTTTTTGTTATAACGAACTTTGCGTTCTGTATTCCGCGGACGAACTTTAAATGGTTTTGTAATAAGAATTCTACAAGTTTTAATAGTTGGTGTTCACTTAGTTTGGTTCTATTATTTTATATTATGTTTACAGCTGGTATTGTTTTTATAGTGTTTTCTCTGAGAAGCGAAATTATTAATTTTGCAAACTTTAAAGTTGTTGATCTCGGAAACTCAATTATGATGGTCTGAAAAAACAACTTATTAATTTGATACTTAAATCAAAACTTATGTAGATCAATGCTTAGTTATTTAACATTTTAAACGCAATCACATTTGTACTGAACTCAATGTAATACTTTTTTAAATTCAAGTATATTATTTACATACTGATGATTACGTTTTATTGTATTTATTTGAAAATTACTCAAATAAAATTAATTTTCTCATTTGGGTCAAAAGCAACCGCCCTGGTCAGCTCAGTCTGAATCGTCAGCCCTGGCAGTCTATGATAAATTCAGGCTACATTGTCTGTGTTATTATACTTTTCCAATATAACCAGGGATCAATGGATACTGTTGTGTTACTGTAAGCGTGATTTCGTTTCGGAAACAGTCTCGTAATACTATTCAACGTTAGCTTTGAATGTGTCGTTGTAATTTTTGATTGTTGTTTCCATTATCTGATTGCACATTCAATGTTTATCTCAACGATTCGTACATTATCCCCTTTTAACCATTACGTTCGGGAATTCGAACCCAAATCTGCTTTCGCCCTCGTCAAGTCCGTTCTGACGCAGCGTTAGCTAAATTACTGTTTACTTCGGCGTCTGATGTAGGAACCTTTCCCTTCATTGTATTAAGGTTAATACGCGCAAGTATTGTTACTGATCCTTCGGAATCGTACAATCACTTTTATCTTCCTCGTATACATTTATTACATTTGCCATTTCTTATAGCGGATCTCTGTAGACGCCTTGGTGTGTAGCGAAACAAAAATTAAGCGAAGCACTTACATTTACACTTACGTGTAACGTTAAATCAAATGAAGTATTTCGGTATATCGTAGAAACCGCGAGAACATTAGAAGCGTGAAAGTCATTAGTACATTTTGTAGATTAAACCGTTAGTATAAAATAGTTTGATACCGGTTTAAATATGCACTGTATGTTTAAGAATTAAATCACATCTGTTTTCAGGTCTGTTCTGTTGAATTACTTTATTCTAGAACCATTTCTCTCTCCACGGTAATCCGATTTTCCGACCTTTTATTACCGTGACCCGTCCATTCCACTATCCGTTAGGTCCATACTTTATCTCACGTTCAACATAACCGAGAATATAAGTAACATCTTGTTCGGACATTACAAAGTCAGCGTCGACATTTCTATAAGCAATTTTAGATTTGGGGCGCATTTGATACGAAAAACCTCTCGATCGCTTGGCGACCGGCCAAAAAGCGAGAGATGTTGGGTATCTCCAACGCAATACCAGCAAGTGGGTCATAAAAATATTATTCCCACATTCCGGTCATTCGATTTGTATGTAAACACGCCCTGTACCTTACCGGTGTGTAAGGATATTTGTATTTACGTGTAAATTGAAGGCAAAGAAGTAACATTTACGAATAACAACTAAACTTGAGTTGTTTAGTCCACTATATGATATAATAAAAATAATTTTTTATTAACTTGTTATATCCCTCACGACAGATTTCATATAAATAACCAAGCAACAATTATGATTTCACTAAATCGTTTATGAGTACATCGTTCTACTATTAGAAAATGAAGAGTATGTTGAAATTTTATGATTTTTTTTATTTAGGTAATTTTAAGCAAAGATTGTGATTTCTTAACAAATTCCCAACATTTAATTTTTTAAGTACCTACTGAAGCTGTCTTTTATTGGTGAAGGGAAAAGTAAATATTTGCCTATAAAACGTGCTTTTGAACTTTGTATATATTTTAAAGATTTCAGGAAGCAACGTTTCAGAAATCTAAGAAATCTACCTGCCGTCAATAAAAGCTTTATAATAAATACAATACAAAAGAGCGAACAAGAAAATTCCTCAGATATTTGATCCAAAAATGTTCGCAAGAATTTAAAGAACGTAAAAAAAGATGCCCTGTATGCTTCTAGCGACAACGGATCTTATACTTCTAATCCAGGGTTGTCACACAGATTTAAAATATTCAAATAAGTCAATCCAACTCACGCAGTCACGCTTAATCCACATAGGAACATTGACTATATAAAAATATAATCAAATTAATTGCCAAACCTACAATGTATCTTACTTTATAACGCCCGTCAAAGAAACAAAACATTTTTTTATTAAAAAAGTAAAAAAAAATCACTGCTTTTTTATTTTCTGTCAGGAATAAAAAATTAGCACTGAACTATAGATCAAACGCGACAGCATTTATTTTTGGGACACACCAAAGGATTTTATGAAAAAGTAGCGCACGTGTGGACAATAAAAACCGCCTGACGGACCGCTGCGACCTGCCTCGACTCCGTTAAGCTGTCTTGTTTGTAAACGAGAAACTTTTGTTTCGCAACGAGTTGCACAAATGTTCATTTTATTATAGTGCAGATATAAAACCGCACACGCTGACTTCGACTACACAGCGTCACTTCAATAAGGCTAAAAGACTAAACAAAGTCATGATAGTCTCAGAGAAAGTTCTAAAACTATAATTCGAATTTCCCTCACAATGGCTACCACTCAATATTCAATTCTTTATTGCTATCACAGTGGTACAACTGTTCTTAAAATTAAACATATTATATGACACACAGAAACCAAGCAGGGCGTAGCAACATTGTATTAGGAGCGCATCGATCTTTTTTATACAATTGCGTATATACTTGTAATCTGTTATATATTACTAGCTTTTGCCCGCGACTTTGTCCGCGTGGAATAGTGACTTTGGGCAGCATTTGAAGTATTTAAAAATAAATTATAGCCTATATGTTGCCGAGGTCTAATAGCTATGTAACAAACAACGTTTCATCAAAATCCGTTCAGTAGTTTTTGCGCCAAAGCCAGATAACAGACAGACAGACAAAAATTTCAAACTCAATTTTTTTGGCTTGTGCTACTTGTATAAAGACCCATAGGGGTATTTTTTTTAGTTTTTATTCAATGTACAGAATGGAACTCTTCTACAGTTTTATTATATATATAGATAGATAAAAATCGCGTACTTCGTAAAAGCATTTTTTTTATAGATATTCTTTTAATACAGCGGTAAAATCCTGGTAACTAATACCTCCCTGGATATCAGGCATTTATAACTTTACGTAACGAAATCATTAAGGACCGCATCACCCGTACGGCCTGATATTCGTTCCGGGTATAACGCGTTCGAGTTCCGTCACCCCAATCCACCGTAATCCGGGAATACTTAATTTTACAATCAATCTTTCTTAAGGATTCCCGTAAAGCCTCCGTAACTCGGGTTTATTGGCCTCATTAATAAGTATCTGCTGTTACGCCGTGATGTCTTGCAGATTTACAGGTGACGTTTTGAGTTACAGATTTGAGCTTAGATGAAAACGACAGAACTGATGAAAAGTTAAATTAGCGACTCCCTGCGTGTTAAATGTATGGCGGTAGATAATTTTAACTAATCTTAGTAAAACTTCACAAAATAGTAAGTCTAGGTACTTACAAACTACATTCTACTATGTGACGACGTAGGTGAGCGACTACCTAAGGTGCTAATTGGAGCTCTTACGTATGTAGGTATTAAATGAAAATAATGTATGAAAACGAATATAAAAACAATGCCTATCTGCAGAATGATTATTTTGTTTTAGAGAACTGATGTAACCGAATAAATAATACGAGGTGACATATTTCTTAAAGTAATAATGATAATACGCGTATGAACATATGAACATATGCTTGTTATAATTATAATTGATTGAACAATCTATCATTAGGTATAGATCTGTCAATTCACTAGGTTCCATCAAAACCAATATCAATAATGAGGAAGGATATCATTGACAATATTAAGTTCCTCTTTATCTAGCGTAAATAAGCGCTAAAGAGGGAACGTTTGAAAATCCACCTCAAGAGCGTAAAATAAGCGTAGAATTCTTGTACGAAAGATTTAGATTCACGCTGTTGGTTTCATACATTTATTAATTTCTGCACGAGCAAAGCCGAGGGCAAATGCCAGTCATTAATAACGCAGAAAATAGGGCACTGAATCAAATGAACAACTAAATGAAATCGTAATCTTTTAACTCCATAATTTATGTTTTATCGCCACAACTTCAACGAAATCGTAACAAAGACTCAGGTGTACGTTTTAAAACGAAATCTCTCCGAAATTGGGGAAGTCATTAAATTGGGGACGAAAGGGTGCAATTAGTAATCTAGGACGGTACGACTTTGTAAATAATGTACCTTATTGTGTGTACGAGAAGGCCACGTGGTAACAAGCGACGCGCTCTATGAAGTTAGCATTTCCCTCGTTGCATCGCAGCCACTACGATGTCAACTTTTAATTATCCCGTACGTGCATCAGTTTACCTTTGCACAAGTTAATATGCAACCTGTAAACAAGGTTCCTACTGCAAATGCGACAGGAGTAAAAAAATTACAGTTTTTACACCGTAACACCGAACTTTGAGGATTGCTGTTAAAAGGGAGTAAATGATAATATATAATAATGAACGGGCATACTACATATTATATAAAGGACATTATAGTGGTGTTCCCTTACAGTTTCTGTCATTTACTAAATAAGAGTACTTTAATGTTATTTATCATTTTATATGATTTAATTACGTAGCTTTTATTTAATTGTCCAGTACCTGTAATATACTCATTCCTACTGCAATTTTGTCGTACTGCAACAGTTAGTGGACTTTTTATGTCTTTATTTATTATTATTAGTAATGAACATATTTATAATAATAATACACAATAAAATATCATATCGTAAAATAAAAAAAATATCGTATCTATTAGAAAGAATTTCACACTTATCTATTTAATAATATCACAGTGGCGAAAGCCTAATGACTTTCCACCAACACGTAATGTGCAGTAACGACTTTCGCGATAAAATGGAACCACAAATGAATTTTATATAAAAATGCAACCAAAAAGCACTTCATCAGTTAAAATGGCAATTCCGTGGGTAATAGTTCTCGTGTGTGTTAGTTTAATATCGCCAACAAGAAGTATAAAAACAATCAAAATCTTCTCGGACTTTTGCAATGAAGAAGATGTGAAATTTTTCTCTACAGTATATCCATGGATAATAGAAAATATTGGATCAAACTACAGGATCGTGTATCATTTTAAAGATAGTGCAGTTGTTTCTGGGCCAAGAAAATGTGTTCTTCTACAAGTAAGAAAAAACAACTTTATACAGGCAACATATTTAAAATGCGAGGCAAGCGGTAAGTCACTCGAGGAATGCATACAATCACTGCCATTAAATCAGAAACAACTAAAAAAGTGCATATCAAAAGACGTACGAGGTTTTGTACAGACAGCAAACAAACAATACCGTACATTGAAGATAAAACAAACGCCGTCTGTTTATCTACGGCGACGAAAACGAATCATAAAAATCGACACACCCGAAGACATTTTGAAAACTATTTGTACAGAATTCTCTAAGACCAAAAAACCCAAATGTTGCTCTAAACCTCTACCTATGCTTATATACAGTGAAAGTTCACAACATATACCAGAATATTGCAGAAGATCTAAAAAAGTAGCAAGTATGTTTGGTCAAGAATCAGAAGTGACGGACAGTACACTTACAACACACAATAACTTGTCACGGATAAACACTACTTGTAATATGCAGGATATTAGCTCCATAGCTAATGGTCAAAGACCTAACAGTATAGCCGAATACAATAAAACATTAATATGTAAGTCTACAACAAACATTACAAGTTATTGTAAAGAGAAAACTGATAACAATAAAGGTTCACCTAATATCGACACTGACAAGCATTGTAGTTCAAATAGTGACAACAAGCCTGACAAAGAAAGTAGTTCCTCAAACGATAGACCTGAAAAGGACGAAAGTACAACGGGTGGAAGACCGACCAGCCCTCAGATGGATGGAAACACATCGACTATTGTACCAGACAAGAATTGTGCTTCATCGGTAACAAGCCCAGTAGAAAACGAAAAACCATCTAGTAACATACCTAGTGAGTTATCTACAGTTACACCTGATACAGGCAACAATCCTTTATCACCGAGACCTGAAGAAGAAGTTGGCCTATCTACGACCGGATCCGACATTACTGGCTATTCATCAACTACTATACTAGACATAAAAATTAATTTCTCAACCCCCATCACCCCCAGCATTATTAATGGCTCATCGATTAAAATACCAGACAAGAACAAAGAATCTTCTACTAAAGAACCAATAGAAGCGGGTGCATGTACTAATACACTTACGGAAGACAATTATTCAACAACCGAACGACCTGTTGAGGTGGAGGGCTCAGCTATTAACCGACCAAATACGGGTGACGTTCCACCAACAACCATACCAGACACAGCGAATGTTCCCACATCGACTAAAACATTCGAGGTTGACAGCGGCTCCACGACTATAATACCTAGCCTGGGCGAAACACCATCTACTAATGAACACGTTGTGGACAGTACGTTATCTACTGTCACCCCTGACATGGATACTGACTCATCGACTGCGAGACCTGGTGACGGGGACGGTACATCTACAGCCAGACCAGATATTAGTGACGTTCCAACTACTACTACACCAGACACAGCGAGCATTCCTACATCGTCTATGACAACCGACGTTGACAGCGGTTCCACGACTATAATACCTGACCTGGGCGAAACACCATCTACTACCGAACCCGTTGTGGACAGTACGTTATCTACTGTCACCCCTGATATGGATACTGACTCATCGACTGCGAGACCCGATATGGATGGCGTAACACTGAATACTAAACCAGACATAGTACGTGGTCCTTCATCGACTATCAAATTTGACCTGGACGAAAGACCATCTACTGATGAACCTATACCAAACATAGAAAGTGTTTATTCTACAACTATCATGTCTGATGGAAGCAATGATACATCGACTATAATTCCTGACGTGAAGCCTAATGAAAACAATACTTCACCTACTGAAATAACTGCTATAAGCAGCGTTTCATCAACTGTGAGACCTGTACAAGTGGAAACAACAACTAGGAAAGTTCCAAGTAGACCTGAAAAATATCCTATTCCCAGTGAAGGTAACAATCCTGGAATAGGAAATTTTCCAAATGATGACGACTGCTGTGTCGTGGATTATAATTCAGAATGTTGTGTCTCTGGCGAAGACTATGAATATTACGACGAATTTGATTCAAACATAAATCCTTTTAATGTAGCCTATATTTCAGAATCAAATCCAAATATAGGCAACGTATACGGTTTTGAAGAGCCCATACCTGAAATTATGAATTCTAATTATAAGCCCGATAGAGGAGGTTTTGGTATGAACATTAGATTCAACAAGCTCAACGATGGAATTAGGCCTGCACATTATTACTCTACAGGGTACAGACCTGATTTAGTATACGGGCCAATTGGTGGTGCTTATCAACCCTTATATTATCCTGAATTTAGACCAATGGTTATAACACCTAGAAGAACAAAGTCTTCAGGTTTTTACAATGGTAGATGGTAAAACATCGCGTGAGACAATAGCATCGGTTTAGCCACCTCTATTTCAAAGGAATTGCTATTAAAACAATTTATGTATCTCTCCAAACTACTTATGTTCTAATTGTGCATCTCTATTGTTAGGCATAGTCTTCTGTTCTGCAGATGCAGGCGGCCTAGAGTATACTCTACCACATTGCTCCTCGTGTGATAGAAACACGGGTTAGAGTCCAGCGTCATTTTTAAAGCCTCTGAGGCCCTTCCAAGAGAACTACGGGTATCGACTGCTTGACGTGTCCTCTAAACAACGGAAATCAAGCCTAGTAATGACCAAGCGCCGACCCCATCCAATGTCGCCTTAGCTTACTAATCGTTTGGAATTCTCAATCGCGTCGGGGTTACGTAAGTTTCCACTAGATATATAGTAAAATCGATTCCCAGTCTTCAAAAGTGGCTGCGCATCTGTGACCAGTCTCGAATGGAATTACTAAATTTAATATTAAATGCACCTATTTATGATAACTACACTAATACAGTAATACCCTAAGTCCCATTTGTACAACCCATTACAAATATATAATTAATGTAACACTAACATACGTTATCGAGGCTGGTCACAGTGGCGTACGCCAATGAAAAAATAAGAAAAATCATATTTATCTTTATTAATCTTAATAATTAATAACGTTATTGTTTCCATAAATAATCGTATAACAACTGCATTATTGTTCTTCAAAGATAATACCTACTTAATGCTTACGAAAAGGGTTTTGTTAAAAGTGTATTACTTATTTTAAATAAAGCCTGATTGATACGAAACAGAGATATTAGTACATTTACAGTAACTATGTAAATATATGTATAAATATTTGTAGTATGTATATCTGTTATAATTAAAATAACATAATGAATGTATTTTTTTTTAATTCACGCCAATATCTGATAGACAATGTACCTAATCTAATCACACAAAAATCGTTAAGAACTATTAATACCGTTATCGATGCAATTAAAACTACAGTTAAAATAGAGATATTATCAAAGAGATAATATAATTTATGAGGTGATTAGAAATCAATTACTCTATCTATCCTATTATTAGTTATTAAAAGACTGCTAGCATAGTACCTACATTGATAAAAAGAGCATGTGATTTGTTATTAAAAATGCATTTTGTTTAAAACGAAATAAATTGAACACATTTGCGCTTATGAATCAACGGGAGATAACGTTAAGTACATGTCATCATACGCAGTTGTGCATTATTCTACATTACAAAGGTTTTGAGACCGGAGATAAACCTTTTGTTTATTTAAATCTTAATAAAATATTTATGAAGCCCATTCGGTAACAAAAACCGGCGAACCACCAAAGAATCTCTAAACGACCACAAGATCTCAGAGTTGAATTAAATAATAGAAATATTTCATATCCGCAATCCCGGAGATTACCAGAAACCTTTATATTTTAAGCCCGGCTTCCATGGCTGGATAAAATTTCGCTGCCAACGTCTTAGGTACAATTATAATATTCGTTAAGCGTATAGCCTCGGACATTAAAGGTGTATTGTATTGTTTTGCGTGGAATGTTTAGCGGTAAATACGACGAGGAGTACAACCTTTTGCTGTAATGTAACAGTATGTAAATGACGTCAACATTAATTATTATTTGCGGAGCTGTACATTTCAGTGGGCTGTAATAACCATTTAACGCTCAGTATACTTTCCCTTCGTTATTTTCTTGTAATATTTATTTGTAAATATTACTTTCCCTTTGTTATTTTCTTGTAATATTTATTTGTAAATATTACTTTTAATATTCCATGGTTTAATGCATTACATTAAGCTTTTCAAAATGTTTATATTCACACAATGTGGTGTGTATTTTTTTTTATTTTGTCATAAAATTTTGACCGTTTGTTCGTTTGTTCACGCTCAATAACCTCTCAAAAGTATATGTCAGTTGATAATTCATGAAAGTACTCTGTGTCCAGGATAAGGGCGCGGTCATATTAATTCTAGCGTCCCCTAAACTGTTAACTGCTTTGTAACTGTAATGGGAGAGAGCACTTTGCCATGAAAAAGAAATCACTTCAAACAACTCGCATTAGGGCGAATGTCTTTTACGCATAAAATTTCTTTTTTGTAACACGGCCGATCGCAGATGAAATTGAACTTTATTGCATTAGGGATAAAGAAGTATAATCGTATACTTCTCACACTGAACAGTACCTCGCGTTCTCAAAAGAAATGGGACTCTTTCGTTACAAGCTTTAAAGAACTCTTTCACGCTGTGTTTCATGGTGAATTTAAGACGTTCTACGTCAATGCCCATTGTTCACCCAGTAGCCAGTAAGTCTCGTCCTTTTGTCGATACAAATGGACATATTTCCACCTGTTACATTGTGTTGTGCTGAAAAATTTAATCTTTTACACCTCCCTTTAAAGAAAACGTGTATTTTTATATAGGACCCTTGATTGAATTGTTAGCTTAAGTGTTAGTATACGTAATGAAGGCGTCTTTTTGTCTTTCTCCTTCACATCTTTAAGAAAGAGACGGAATGTTTTCATAATTTTCAATGCGTAATTTTAAGTAGTCGGATATTAGTTTCTATAACTATTTAACGTTTAGTTAAATATGTAGTTACGATTGTTCGGGTCGTGTTATTATTATTTTATGGTTAATAAACAAAAATATATAGCAGCAAATTTTAGCAAACTTTTGTGTGGTTTTAGGGTTCTTCTTAAGTATATTTTGAAATAGCGTAGCATATACTCCTAGGCCTCTCCGCTGAGT
Organism: Passova gellias; assembly: GCA_018249975.1. Taxonomy (NCBI): domain Eukaryota; kingdom Metazoa; phylum Arthropoda; class Insecta; order Lepidoptera; family Hesperiidae; genus Passova; species Passova gellias. Next base: position 14,367 of record DWUN01001172.1, read on the forward strand.
TTGGAAACGCTGTCTAGTATACGAGTGTATTTGGAATATTTACCTCTAGGTCAGGGTTGTTATAAGAATAGAATAAAGTAGAAAGATATATTGTATAAATATCACAAAACAATGGTAGCTTAATGGATTAGATTTCAACTTTACGCTGTTAGGGTTTGGGATTCCAATCTCGGCACACACTTGACTTTTCAATGATATGTGAGTTTTTAAGATTAAATATCAGTAGCTATATTTTTAAAGAAATCTGACTTGGAAAACGTACCTGTGAATTCTCTAAATCACACGTTTGGTCAGCGACGCAGACTATGACCATGGTGACTGACTATGATGCGATGCCCCCGTTTGCAATAGTAAATAGTAAATCACTACATAGTATAAAACTAAGTCGCTTTCCGCTGCCTGTCCCTATGTATGCTTAGATTTTTAAAACTACGCAACGGATTTTGATGCGTTTTTTTAATAGATAGAGTGATTCAAAATTAAGGTTTATATGTAGACACTAGACCTAGGATAGACTAGACACTACAATTAATATAACTAGCTTTTGCCTGCGACTTCGTCCGCGTGGAACAGTGACTTTGGGCACATTTAAATTTTCAACGACACGCAGCATTTTATATCTGTATTATTTAAAAAGAGATTTGCAGTAACCGCGTATATTTAAAACTAATTGTAGTTGAAATGAGGCTACTTTAGTTTAAAGGTCTCATTCATGGCCGTTAACATGGCGCCCTTAAAAGGGTTTACAGTTCAGTTGTAGTGGAGGGTGCAATTTCGTGTGCTTAATCTCCGCCAAATGAAGTGGACCTATTCTCCTAACCTGTTCCTGTAATCGTATAAGTTTTAACATACGAAAAGTATAGGTAACCGCAAAAAATCGGTACAGAAACTCTCCAAAGGTTCATCAGTAAATTGCTGATTGAAAAAAAAGGGCTGTCATTGTACTTCAGCGGTACAGTGTGCATTTGAACAGTTTATACAATTATTAGAGCATATTACAGGATACACAATTAAAATATATATATATATATATATATATATATATCATTGTTTATTAATTTGATTAAAATTAACAATTATAATTATAGTTTAATTATAATTGTTAATTTTAAAAATCAAAGCAAAGCAGCCAGTGTACAGCCGAGGCTTACGTCGGTTATGATATCAAAGAGAATGATTTTTGATAATAAAAGCACTATTTTCGAAAAATGTTCAATGTTATACAATACAATAAAAATACTTACACCGAAAATAAAAGTTGTGCCAACCCTAAAGAAAAGGTCTACCGCATTTACATTATAACGCGCTTTCACATTATTCAAGGGGAATAATTCGCACGCAACACCGGCCGCGACGTGAAGTTTTTCCTAACTCGTGTGTCCCCACATTCGTTGCCTGTAAGGGCTCGTTCAGATCGACAATATTCGAAAGTATCTTTTATATCTACTAGCTTTTGCCCGCGACTTCGTGCCGCCGCGACGCAAAAATGTAAATAATTACAACAACACAGTAACAAAAATAACAATATTTCTCTACTATATAAGGGATGTTATTATACCTATAAACCTTCCTCTTGAATCACTATCTATTAAAAAAAACCCGCATCAAAATCCGTTGCGTAGTTTTAAGGATCTAAGTATACATGGGACAGACAGCGGAAAGCGACTTTGTTTTATACTATGTAGTGATAGTGATACTGATGTTATAAAGATAAAATATTTGTATATGTGTTTATACTCGAATATGTAAAGAATTGACTCAAAAACTATTAGACCTTTTTCAAAAATTCTTTCATCATTTGAATGGTACATTATCACTGATCAATATAGGCTATACTAGTTTTTATCTGCGATTTCGTTCGCGTGTAATACTGTCTTTTGCAATAAAAGTACCTTACTAAATTAAAATGTTGCTCAGTCACTATTCCACGCGGACGAAATCGCAGGCAAAAGCTAGTTAGAAATAAACGCGCGCTCGCGCACTGAGAGTTCCATACAAAAACCTGAGCAAAAAGGGTCTTGACGGACGGACGGACAGACGGACAACAAAGTGATCTTTTAAGGGTTTTGTTTCTTCTTTTTGACATACGGAACCCTAATAATAAAACAATCCAAAAATGTTTTACTATAGACACGAAAGGATGACAAAGATGCATCATAAAAGGCTGCTCTAATATAATTTATGAAATTCTTTCTATATTTCGTCGGCGCGGCATCCTTAAGGGATTTCACATTTTCCATGTTACACGTTTTGACGAGTCCGTGAACAAACTTAGCTGAACTTGGAACGTCCTAGAACTTCAATAGGACATCAAACAAGTAACTTGCTTTGCGAATAAAAAAATATGACATATTCATGGTACGCACGAAGCCAAATAAATATTAATATTTTATTGTGATAACTGTTCTCGGTTGCCTGCAATACGTTCTTTTCTTTTTTTCATTCTTTCAGTTTCAGCATCTGTGTCCTATAATAATCTTAAATTAAGCGGTCTCTACGGTCACTTGACGGGAAAACATCGTGAGGAAACCTGCACAAGGATTCTTCACGATGTTTTCCATCAGCGCTATAGAAAGTTATTTGACATTTCACTACATAGTATAAAACAAAGTCGCCTTCTCTGTCCCTATATCCCTATGTTCCCTTAAATCTTTAAAACTGCGCAACGGATTTTGATGCGGTTTTTTTTTAATAGATAGAGTGATCGAAGAGGAAGGTTTATATGTATAATAACACCTATTAAATAGTAGGGAAATACTGTTATAATTTATATGGCAGAACAACATTTGCCGGGTCAACTAGTCAGTTATAAAACGCACCTAATAAGTCAGAGGTGGCAGGATTTGAACCCAAACTCTCCGGAGTAGCAGACTGTGTTTCAAAATCACCACGTTATCATTGAACTCGTAATAATAATAATTAATCCTCCGCTCGGCTTAAAACGACTTGGACTTGGAACAACCCGTCTCAATAAAACTCAATTAGGTGGCACCTAAAAATAGGTATGTTTAAGTGTGACACTGAATTATGAATCATTATAGATCTCCTGCGGCTTATAGTGTTACATGGCGACTAAGCACGATCATCAACTGAAATCGCTTTGAAAAACATATTGATATACCGGATATGAATTTGTATGTAACCTTTAAAGTCTGAAAATAATTTATCATCAATAATAGAAACATAAATAGAAAAATTCTTAGCATATATATTTTCCTTTTACAATGTAGAGATTTAATTATTTACGAATTTCTATATTTTCTTTTTTAATATCTCTCTCATTATAGAGGTGACGTGCTTTATCTATACTAATAATATAAAGCTGAAGAGTTTGATTGTTTGGTTGTTTGATTGTTTGAACGCGCTAATCTCAGGAAATATTGGTCCGAT
>DWUN01001173.1:0-17752 GCA_018249975.1 Passova gellias
ATGTAATATTATAAATGCGAAAGAAACTCTGTCTGTCCGACTAACTGTGACGCTTTTACGGCCGAGACGCTTGATCGATTGCAATGAAATTTGGAATGGGGATAGCTTGAATCCCGATATTCCTACGGGATTAAAATCTACGCGCTTATACAATTAGTTTCAAATAAAGCGTTGAATTTCAATCAGAAATTTCACAATTTTCAGTAAGTACGGCAATTAAATACAATTATCAGTGAGATACTTTGGTGTTATATACATTTTACTAAAAGAGATCTAAATAATGTTAACTTCATAACAAAAAGTTCAAACAAGAACGTCGTCGGTCAGGGACATCATACACATCGTGTCAAGTGCCTTACTGGTTTACGTGTCTTACCCTTGATCCAAGGGTTAGGCAAAAAAGCGCGTTATAGCATTCTTCTCAAGTACCATCTTTGTTGAACTATTCACAGGAATAAAATTATATAATGGGTTGTGATTATAATACGGTATACAAGAATATTTTGTGAACAACTGATACATTTTTATGCATTGCAACGATATCATAGACCAGGTTATATTATATCTAATTGAATGTAAAAATTGTGAGAGTCCAGTCAAAATATGCACCACGTTGGGTGCCACGTAAAGTTCGGGAATAAAATCAGTAATATATTAGTTTTCGTTCATATTATATTCTCACGGTTAGCTTAAGGGCCTTAGGGTATAATGTTTGAAAAAAAAGTGAAATGTCTTTTATGTTAGATCTTTCTCAATTGGGGATAGCGAAACATGCCAAGGTCAACACACTATTGTTTCATGACGCGAATGTAAAGTAGTAGACGACGAGGAAGATTATGAATAGAATGCTATACTACTAATATACGAGTAGCACTTTCTTAGTTTCAAGGCGAGTGTAGATTTGCAAGGATTGAAACTTAATTCTGAAAGGAGACACTCGATAAGAATATAAAAAATATGCATTGGTTTATGTCTCCATTTTTTATTTATTAAGTAACCTATATTCAAGCGTCGTGGGCATGTTAGCACGTAGGTACAACAGAACAAGCCGCGCACAGCTCAGCAATCAATACGCCGTTCTACTTTCAGCGACCTTCCGCATCGCATCGACCGTGGCAGTAATGCACTCACTCATAAAATAATTACAGGCTGCTTTCAATCGCTTCATTTGAGCTAAAGCTCACCAACTACTTTGATATCCAAGATATACTGCTTTCTTCAATTAAATTCTTACGAAATGAAAGATTAAATACAAAATACCGTAGTCAATGTGGCTTGATAAAATTTACTAATTGTAGAAACGGACAATGTATCTCACACTTCGCCTGAATTATATTGTAAAGCGTATTAGAATGTACTATTTGGTGTATGTTTGACCTATGTATAATACCTAACTAGTAATATTCTGGTTAGCATATATTTTTAAATACTATATATATGATTAAAAATAGCATTATGGAATTCTCGTTATTTCATATGATTATATAAACAATGAAATACAATCCTAAAACAGTATTAACACAATGACAGGGACATTTCCATATGATTTTCGTCTAGGAGGCACTGCTTCACGAGGGGTTTCAGGAGAGAAGGGCGAGGGACGCTGGAGGCGGAGGCTTGATATTGACCTAGATGTTCATTCAGAGTTCGGTCGATGCGAAACTTGACATCTGCGCGTTCCTGCGTTTCGCGTTTTCCGATTTAATGTTAATTTCACTCAAATCCTACTTATTTTGTTGTGTTGTAGATTTAAATGAAAAGCTCACATTTTTTATACATATCTTCTAAATATTTACGAAATTCTGTGATTTAGGCGGATTACTGGGAAAGTGATGTGCCGTTTTCCACAGTCGATGAGTAGTTAGCAATTTATTAGTCGTCGATTTGGTTATGAAGTAACAGGAAAGGTGCCAGTCAATATGAAGGTGGAAAAATTAACCCAGACACCTATTCCAGCAGTTACAAAAAATATTCCAGCAATGGATGTAAAATATTCTGACGTAAGTACTCTTAGAATCTTTAGTACCTACTTATTACATTATTATTCGTGTTAATAGTAACATCCGAAATATAGTGTATAAAAAAATATTCAGCTGGGTAAAGTCTTGCTATACTATATCTTAACTATATAACTACCGTAGATCATGAAACAGAAAATGTGAGTTATATATTATGTAATTACAAGCATAAATCGTAATAAAGAAATTTCTATAATAAAATATCTATCAATGCATTACCATTGCACTTTTAGGAGTAGCTATGTAGGTGAACATAGATACATTACCTGTAAGTGTAGTTGCAGGCATAGCTTTAAGTGTTATTTTTTACATAACTCGATCCAAGGTGGTAACTAAGAAAATGGCACATACATCCTTTACAAAATAAAAGTAGGCATATTAAATAATTTATTGTACACAATAAAATCGAGTAACATAGCTTTTTAATGCAGTGTAATGAAATGGCGTTGGAGCAAAGGGCGGAAGAGGCTGAACCTGAACGTGGGAATTGGACGGGACGTTTCGACTTCCTCCTCTCTTTGTTGGGTTATAGTGTCGGTCTGGGCAACGTATGGCGATTCCCTTACCTCTGTTACAACAATGGTGGAGGTATTTTATTCTGTTTACTAAATTAACCAACCAAATTCAAATAATGAAATGAGTAACAAAAACATATACAATATTTTGTTTTCAGGTGCATTTCTTATACCGTTTACCGTGATGCTCATTATAGCGGGTCTTCCGCTGATGTTTATGGAACTCTCCTTCGGCCAGTATGCGGCGCTGGGCCCTGTCGCGGTCTACAACAAATTCTGTCCTCTATTTCGCGGACTCGGCTATGGAATGGTCATAGTATCAAGTATAGTCATGCTGTACTATAATCTGATTATAGCTTGGACTATATATTACATGGCCGTATCTTTCATGAGTATATTCTATCATCGACTGCCATGGCAAAACTGTGATGCAGATTGGAGCACAAAATGTTAGTTTTCATATTCACCGATAACTATAAAATTATTCGTTTGGAACATAAATAGTAATTATACAAAAAATATTACTTATAGATTGTTATTCGTATGAGGAAGCAGACTTATGTGAATCTAAAAACGGTACATATTATTTGCGGCAATGCGTCAATGAAACCTACGCGACACTTCATAATATAGCGGCATTGGCGGAAGTGGCTATCAGAAAACCGCCAGCTGAAGAATACTTCACGTAAGTATTGCTCTTGTTAGATCAATACCATCTTTCTGAGTGTTATTTATTTGACTATCATTCTCTCAAGACAGGTTTCTTAATGCTGTTACTATTAACAACTTCAGCCACTTTTGAATCATATCAGATAAAACCTATTGAACTAGAGTAGGAAATGTCCGAATAATTTTTCACAAACATTTTTCAGTAACCAAGTTCTCGGACTATCTACGGGCATTGAAGAAATGGGTCAAATTCGCTGGGGTATGGCCGTGTGTTTATTTGCTGCTTGGCTAATCGTTTTTCTTTGTCTGTTCAAAGGCGTGCAGTCTTCTGGAAAGGTTCGTGAAATATACTTTATACTACCATACACTACAGGCTAAAACTTTGTAAAAAGAAATAGTATCAATTTATCGACGAAATGGATGGGTAAAAACCAAAAGCCGTAAGAGATCTATTACCCATAATAAGCAAGGTTATTGTAAAAATCTATTGTTGCCTTGCATGGGTCTATTGCATTTACTTTGCAAACAAGAAAAACATACTCGTAGGTACCAATTGAAAAATCTGCATATTTTCTCCGATAAATGTCATCTTTACGTGAAATTTTTATTCATAGTTACAGCTTAATCTTCTACACTAAAGGCGAATAAACTTTCACACGTTTTTAATACGTACGTTATAGGCAAATAATGGTAACTAATTTTTGTAGGTTGTCTACTTCACCGCGCTTTTTCCATACGTGGTACTCGTAATTCTGTTCTTTCGCGGAGTCACTTTACCAGGAGCATCTACTGGCATTCTATATTATCTTACACCAGACTTCAGTCAACTTCTTAGTGCCCAGGTAAATTAAATTTAAAATTAAATATTTATTTTAACTTTGTACTGTAAGTTTTGCTTAGAGTGGCTACTTTATAAATATGTAAATACTGGGTAATAAACTGGTAGATTAGTTCAAACTCTTCCTATTTTTATGAGGGCTTTTCATGTTTTACGTAGAAACCCTAAATTATTCAGGAATAAAAGGTATTCTAAATGTAGTCCTAACTCATAAACTCCTCCAACCACCATTAAAAGTCCCAATAAATTCAATCTGCACTTCCGAAAAGTATCCCCGACGACATTTTGAAAGGATTATTTGGCTTTAGTTATATTTAAATGGATAGATAAATCAGAGCATTAAAGACATTTTTTATATTCATTACAGGTTTGGGGTGACGCTGCCGTGCAAATATTCTTTGCTTTAAGCCCTGCATGGGGTGGTCTCATTACTCTTTCTTCGTACAACAAGTTCTCTAATAATTGTTATATGTCAGTATATTTATTACTATTTGTTCTTGGATACATAACATATAATGCGATTAAACATAATCTGGTTTTTAATTGTATTTCAGCGATTCGTTGATAGTGGCCGTATCAAATATAGCAACGTCATTCTTCGCGGGACTAGTGATTTTTTCCGTTATAGGGTTTTTAGCCCATGAATTACAAGTGGATGTCGACCGCGTTGTAGACCAGGGAGCGGGCTTGGCTTTCATCGTATATCCTGAAGTTGTTACTAGATTACCCGTTTCACCTCTTTGGTCAATACTCTTCTTTTTAATGTTACTCACACTAGGTCTCGACTCACAGGTACTGTTTTCTTGACCAATCAATCGAATATAATTAAAACTCACGAGTCTTTAATTACAGTGAGGCATTTAACAAAATTTCAGTTCGCACTTATGGAAACGGTTACCACAGCTATTCTCGACAGATTCCCCAATTTTCGTCAAAGAAAAGGATGGGTTGTGTTTTCTGTAGCCGTCTTTGGGTATCTTGGCGGACTGATTTTTACTACCAATGTAAGCAAATTAATTATTATAATTGCTCTCACTGGGTTATGTGAAAGTTTAATTAACTTTACATTAAAAACATCATATCTTTCAGAGTGGCATGTACTGGCTTCAATTGATGGATAAATACGCGGCAAATTGGTCGGTTTTAATAATTGCTATAGGTGAATGCGTACTGATTGCATGGATCTATGGTGCCGAGAAGTTCTGCCGTGATATCCAACGAATGATCGGCAACCAGTCCAAACTGTGGGTTTTTTTCTGGAGCGCCATGTGGCGGGTCATTACACCAGCTGCTTTGGTTGTGAGTGTATAAAATTTTATGACATATTTAACAACGTCCCTCATCTTATATTATAATGTTTCGATGATTGTTTCAGTTTATTCTCGTATTTAATTGGATCGAGTACAAACCGGCTTCCTACGGACATTACGTTTATCCGATGTGGGCTGACGCAGTCGGTTGGACTCTCGGAGTTTTACCAGTCGTCGTCGTGGTTTTAATGGCCATTGATCAGATTTGCAGTGGTCCAGATGAACTCACCATTATGGAGGTTCGAAATTCTTTTATTAATGAATAAAACTTCGATTAAGTGGCACAAGTAATAAATATTCATTAATTAACAAGAACAAAAAGCTGCTTTGCCATATAAATGTCTGCGAGCGTACCTACTAAACTTTTTAATGCTGTCAAGGCTCTGTCACTGATCATATTTGTTGTTGTTCCCACTAATATATACATGCGTATGAAATATTTCAATATCATTGTGCGTCAATTCAATGAGGAACATTTGGCGTCCCCCACCAAGTGAGAAATTTCATAGAGGTAAAACTGTTATTTTACAGAAAGCACGCTTTCTTTCACGACCAACCGAGGAATGGGGTCCGGCCGGTCCGGTGAGTACGTGCCTGCCAGAGACCGAGCCACCGGCCCTTCTTCTGCGCGGCCGCAAAGTACCACGCGACCGTGGTGCTTGACCATCGCACGCCCATCCGCTGCTTGCCATGCGGAAGGTATAACAATATTAATAATAACTGGAACAATTCCACGGAAGGCTTTACGATTTTAAATTAGGCTATTAAAGGCCTGTGTTACGGTAACTGAACAGCTACGAAAAATACATACACGAATATTATTATTGCATCCAGTACAATAGTATTTTTGTTGCACCCAGGAAACCATTTGTCCTGGTTGGGAATCGAACTCTAACCAATATACAGAGGCCGGTCAAATTCTTACTATTGTTGAATTATTATTAGGCATATCATAGATAATATAAAATGCACAACGCTACGCGTAAATGTTTTTTAATGTGTTATTGAAATTTTTTTGTAAACGCATTATTAAAAATTGTGTCTTTGGAACCAAAGTTTCTTCAGATTAAGTATGAACGCATGTATCGTGATATGATAAAAATATTATTTTACTAATTTCAGATGTCCCAAGACGGCGGAGATAGCACATCCATTACTAGTGGTATTGAAAATGAAGTGAAAAAGACAAATATGGGAATTATAAAAACTAAAAGAAATTCTATTAAAAGAAAAGTTCAAAATTTCAGTAATGAATCCGACGATACTGTTATTGAGCCATTATTACAAATAGATAAAAAGGAAACTATGAATCGAAGTGCCAAATATTTGCTGTCTAAATCCAAGACTGATTCATTAAGTGAAAATGAAACTACTATGTATTCCGATACTAAATGTGAAAAACTTAGTGTGTGCACATCTATCTATCCTGCTGGAACTATAACAACTAATTCTAATATATTAAGAACTCCACATAATCATATGAATACAAACGTTTTTGGAGCTCAAGGTGTCCCTACTGTAAAAAGCTCTATACTTGTTGAAATAAATGGATGTCGGCCTGTCATCCATTCCAACCAAACTTCGTCCATTTTTACAACTGCAAAAATTCACGCAGACAACATAACAAAAAATATGGAACCAATTCAAGTAACACCAGTGCCAATTTTATCAACAGTAGAAGGTAATGTTGTAAAAGCGAGTATATCTCCCGAATTTGGGCAAAGTAAAACTGTGGTATCAAATATGAACAGCAGCACTTTAAAATCAACAGGCTATCAAAGTAATAAAGTGCAACTCCCAAACACGTACGCATCATCAACTACCTCTCACTCAGCACAAGTAGTAGATGGTAAGTCGGATTCAATAAGACCTCTTACTGGAAACGCTTTCAATAAATTTGAATCCATTGACAATCGATCTATATCAACGACTAAGGTAATAACAACAGAAATTGAACCAAAATTTGTTAATAAGCCTTCTGATATAATGACAAAGGTTACAACTAGTTCGATGACTAAACCAAAATACAATGAGAATGTAACTAAAATTTCACCTCCAATACAAACAGTAAATAAATTGGCAGATATCGAAAACCAATCTGTTACAGAGAAACAAAGTATTGAGGGTTTAAAAAATACTCTTTACACACAACAAAATGAATCTCAGATAAAAACAGGAACGAATGTCATGGGGGACGAAAGTTTGCAGAAGCAAAATACATCTAATTTAAATACTAATACATCAAAAGATGATGTTACAAGAAAAATCGATAAAACTACTGGCAGTATTAGTAGTGGTAGTAAACAATTACAGCGACAAAAGAATACTATTGTAGAAGATCTACGGGATTCCGATGTCCATCTTAGAAAAACTGATAAAGACATTGTTAAAGTTGATACAAACTCTTTAAAATTGTCTAAAGACAAAATTGACGTTACACGTGAAGCTTCCATGAATCAGTCAACTTTGGGCAAAATCATCATATCAAGTACAACTAAAGATCAATTATCACAATCAACGAACTCACAGATTACAAATAACGTAATAGAAAAAATATCACCAACCAGTTTAAGTCAAGGTATCAAACCTGCAACAACAAATTTATCACAAATTGTTGTTACAACTAATCAAATCCCGTCCTCATCGCCAATTCATACGACACCAACAACGGCCTCAGTTACGTTAGACGAGGCATTAGAAAAAAAAGTGGCAGTAACTCTAAATCAAACCATCAAATCCAAAGAAGTGGCTCCGAAACCCATTATTGCATCACCAACGCAGTCAACAGCGTCAGTCAAATTAAATTCAGTACTTGAAAAAGAGTTGATCAACAGTTCAGGTGAAACCAGCAAACCTAAGATAGATATTTCGTCACTCACTGCTACCACGACCAACGAAATGACTCGTAAAGAGACCGTTATCGTTCAACCCATACAGTCAACATCTTCACATAAAGTAGAATCAGAAAAAAAATTGACTCCGAGTTCAAATCAAATCAGCAAATCTGAGAAAGATCATTTCAACAAGCAGATTCCTTCCAAACTAGTAACTTCTCGTGAAATCAAATTAAAAACTGCGAACACTAATGCATCTACGTCGAGAAACGCCACCCAAATCCAGAAAATTGCATCTACACCACAAGCAAGTTCTACAATCGTTACAACGTGTAATGCTAGTATAGATTTTAAAAGTGGTATTGCTTCTGAATCAAATAAATCTGTTAAGCCACAAACAGTAGCAACAAATATAGCTATGACTTCAAATATAGCGATACCAAAGAGTACCATTTCTGTAACAAAACCGGAAAAAATATCTAAATCTCCCGCTGTGGTGTCCAGCAGCACCAAGTCAGCGTCTGTTGGTTCAAAAAATGAAGCAGTCACGACGTGTTCTGTTAAATTAACATCAAGTGTTACCTTAACATCTACAACTACCAAATCTACTACGCTTAATAAACCATCAACCTCGGGTTCAAAGGCTAACTTATCCGATAAACTTGGAAAAAATTAACGTTGAGTGTTGTAAGGAAAAGCCTCAAAAGTATATCTGGAAAAGTTATAATGGGCCACCAATGGTTATAATAATTGATGACTAATGATTTACTATAAAGCAAATTTGTTGTGTACTATTTTTCTAAAGTATCTAGAAGCCCTAAACAACTCTGTAACAGTGACATATTAGTATTAGTATAGATATAAAAAATAATATAGAGCCATTTTAGAATTTAATTATCGAATTCATGGCTATTACATAGATACTCGTATTAGAGGTTTATCAATTGTCGTATACTTTACCTATCGAGGTAGTTGGGTAGAGTTAGAAATTGTTTTGCTCATAAAATGTAAGGAATTGACTATATTACGTTGCGATACGTTTAAATTGATGGTATAATTTAAAATGATATTTGATCATTATTATTATTTGTAGCGTAAATTGCGCGACAAAGTAATGCATCATTAAATAATGCAATTTAAACGTTTAAATATGAGATGACTGTTTATGAAATGGTAGTATTCGGAATGGAGTAGTAAGATGAGGGTAGTGGTGCTAAGAAAGACAATTTAATATTTTTCATAGACAATATTATATTTTCAATTTTTTGATCCAATTTAGAGATGATTTGTTGCGTCTCAAAACTGTCAATTTATATCATTATTTAAATAAAAAATATATCAATCACAGGAATGTAATTTCTACATTTTAATTGGACAGTGAAGTCGAGAGAAAAATTTAAAAGGCAGGGTAGTACGGATAATACACAAAATATTGTTTATTATCAAATAGAGTAGGATTATGAGCTTCTGAGCTTGATTCGTGATTGGCTTATTATTTAGTGAAAAAATTAATGTAATAAATGAAAACAATTAGGACTATTCCTCTTTCCTTAGATGACATTTAACATTTCGATGAGTTTGGAACTCAACAGTATCGATAAAAATCAGTTAAATTTCTGACTTTGAGTCAGTTTGAGACATTTTATTTTCATTTATGTTGTTGTTGGTTTTATTCGAATATTCCTTTTTATAAATTTACTGACTTTTCAACCCTCTTATTGTTCTAATGCTGGACATGGGTATCTCTTCGTGCTAAGAACGTTTACGGCTATAATTTTTCTTACTTTAAATACAACCGTGTCTCTTTATTATATCTTGATGATCTCATGCTCAAAGACATTAAGCTAAGCTATTTATTGTGTACGTCCAATCCGTGTTTTAATAATCCGTCTTTTTACTGCACAAAAGTTTCCCATGACATTTTTGCTGGTAATTTGCAATCGCTCAACAGTTACGTTTTTGTTTTCGTGGTTTAAGTTTAAAGAATAACCGTTTCTATTATACAAATATGTAATAAAAATCATGTTAAATCTTGAAATGTTATTTTCTATTTTCCATTTTTAAGTAATTATACAATAACATATTAAAGTTTATTCCCCTTAGAGTTATTTTATGTAATAAAATTGATATTTTTTAAGTATACTATTTTTAAACCGACTGATTTTCTGATGTCTTGTATTTTTAAGGTATTTTTAATTTAATTTAATTTGTTATTATAAGCTCCCCTTGTGAGAAGTTAGCCTGGATTTTTGTTATTTTATGTAGTTTGTAAGTTTTACCTCCTTACGTGAGTACTATATTTTTGTAAGACTTATTTAAACTATGAACTTTGAGAATACCTATATTAACTAACTACTTATAAAACCCCGCGATATAACTTGGCAGATATTTGTGGAAATCATAACAAATCTGTATTTTATCTAATCCCTTATCTGTCTGTACTTTAGTTTTTGTTATTTTATATTGAGTTTAAATAGATGTCATATATGTAGTTTATAAAATGCCAAAGTATTTTTGTGATTGGTAGTGTTGTAGCAATATTATTACAAGAAAATTTTCGTGTATTGTAACTTTTCTTAAATACAACAGAATGTTCATAATATATTTTGAATATATATTAAAACATGACTTATTTATGCAAAGTGAGTGACGGTAAAATATTATATAAAACTAACACAATAAACTTGTAACAAAATATATATGAGTAGTCAAAAAATGTATGTACGTCTCTTCTGCTCCATACCTATATGAAAAATCTACATGTTAGTTATTTGTAACTATCTATAATTGGTAGGACAAAAATTCACGTCAGTGTCACTTCAGATTAGGAATTAGACTAGTCGTGTACGTATTTTACTGAATTTGTAGATTATAATAATGTAAGAAATGTTACCTGATTTATTTTACTTGTTTTAGAAAAGTTTATTTTGATATATTTAGCAAGTATTATCCCGTGAATGATTTATATCCAATTTTACATACATGTTAGCCGATCTATTGATTTCTAAGTAACTGTAGATGTCCCGTAATTTTAGACCATTTTATTAAAAATTATAACTATGTGTAATGTATAGTAAACGATCGTCATCCTTACTCACCTACGAGAAAAGATCGGGTATGTGTCTAGACATATGAAGAAATTTTGCCTCGTTAGGTATGATTGTCAATCAATATAAAAGTTGCCATATTAAGTAAATTGTAAGGTACAATGTATCGTTAAAGCGTGGCGGGACGCTCACGGCTGCATGCCGTACGCGCGTTCGCGTTGGACGAACTGAGTGGCCGTAGAACAAATACAATTATCTTCGAGATACGTATGTTTCTGCGTGACAATTAATATATGCCTAATTGAATAGAAATATTGTTGTTAAACTTGATGTATTTTAGAGAATTATTGATTTAATCGATGTTACATAGATGTTTATTGTATATATAGGTGTAATTGAAGCCATGAAATTTGTGGTGTTGAGTGTTATAGAGAAGGCTGTATTTTTGGGTGATATTTTAGAATGGAAGCAGCATATCTTTCTAAACTGTATATGACACAAGGGTTCGGATGAAATGGTAAGGAAATTGTAAAGATGTGATAAAGTAAGGATTTTAGATTTAGTGTTGTTGTGCTATTAATAAAATATGTTCAGATGTGGTTATTTATTTTAATTCTTGTTGCCCATTTCCTTTAAACATATTTCTGAGGAATCACGATTTTTCAGTTAGATTGCAGAAATTTGTTAGATTTTATTTTCAAAGTTTTGATTATGCTCTAATGTTTTATTTGTGTTCTTAATAAGTGGAGTGAAAAATTTCATTTGAGGTAAATTAGGGCACCTTTTCTTATCATTTTAATTTTTTTTTCAGAACTTGCTACATTATATTATTAAATTACTGAACCTATCCTCACTTTTAAATGTTTTTTACAATTTGCCAGAACTTGCTAGATTATGTTGTGTCATAACTGAAGTAAGTAATAGGTACATAATTAAAGATATTGCACGCTTACAACTTAATAAAACTTGATAAAAATGATGAATAAATCTTGTATTGTGCATAATGATTGGATGTGTTCTCATAAATAAGTATTAGAGTTATTGTAGGTAGGTAGGTACAGTTTATCTATACTAATATAATAATAAGGACAAATTCAAACTGTTTTATTCATTAAAAGTAATCTTTGAAACTTCTTAGCGGATTTTAAAAAGCTTTCACCAGTAAAATGCCGCAACCATAGGTATCTCTACCATTATAGTAATGGAACACTTATAAATGTTTTTGCATTCTGCTAAAATTATTGATGATAGAACAAAATAATGTACTACAGCTTTGTAGAACATGTATTCTACTAATGTTAGTGTTTACAAAAACTTTATTCAGACATTTAAAAAATCTGAATTACACCCGTACAAAACCCGTTTGGTCGCTAGTGATTTAAATAAACTAGCAAATCTGTCAGCTGTTTTTAAACTTTCCGTAAAAGTATATTGAAATATTGGTATAAATTACATACATTGTTTCCGTAAAATTGTTGTTAGACTGCATGCCATTTTTAATAAATATGAAAATATATACATTATCTTTTTACTAATAGAACATTGTAATTCTATCGTATCTTATAAGTTACCTAGCTATGTATAAATACTGGTAGTAGAATTTATTATTCATTACAATGCCCTAGGTTGGGTGGCGTCCAACACCATTTCATACCAGTATAAATTAGATCAGTACGCAAAAAGGCTTCCATAGTATGGTATGTGACGTCGAACTTTCTTTGCCTGCCTACATTACAGTTTACCATTTGTGTCGGGGCATCGCGTTGAACGCACGTTTAGTATCGAGCGATCGTATAAATTCCGCTCGGTTACTGATTGTCGCCATAAACCAACCGTGAATTTTGTTTTTTGTTCATAAACATCGAGAATTGAAAAGCCTGACATATTTTGGACAGTGAAACAGTGCATGCGAAAGGCATACAAGTGATTATATAAAAACTATCCATAATAACTATTGTAAAGGATTATTAAATTACAATGTTTGACTGTACAAATTCCGTTGTTGGTGAAAGACAGCATTGAAACAGAAACAATACTGCAAAAGAGGGTTTGTGCGAGATTTTATAACAATTCTGTAGTGCAAATTAGTGAAATCTGATCTAACTGTAGTAATTGTAAAAAAATGTACCCTACATTTTGAACATTTTTTAAATTATAAGTGAAATAACTTTTGGCTTGTTATCTATTAGCGGAAATATGAAATGTGAAATAGCCCTAATTCTTTTTTTGAAGAGTTTGTTTGTTTGTTTTGAAGAATAGTTATTTAGATTTTCAATTATCTAAATCGAAATACATATTTATAAACTAACATTATCAATATCACTTATCACCATTGCCAATCTATCCTCTTGTAGATTTCTTATAAATTTGTCTCACTTACATTACTTTATATTATTCATTTTATAGACGGAAATCGATTTGTTTATTTAACATTAAGTTTTAATACTGAATCGTGATTAGGAGAGGAGGTTTTCATAAATTCATAGACAGTAGATTATTATATGTAATTTGCTTAACTGTCCAGCAAAGATCAAGAATTTATCGTTTATCTATATTTCTATTAGACGTTATTAGAAGTTTTATTTGATACTCATCCTTTAGGTTTATAAAATAACCGATCGATTCGATTATAAATTCGATCAAATTTAATGTGAATCAAAGTTTTCATAGCGGTCTATATTCTGTCATTGTGTGAAATTTTCGACTGGAGTCGCTGACGCCAGTTTGCATACATGTTTAATTTTGAAACTTCATATCCGTTATAAAGGTTTTTTTTATGCGTTTGATGTTACAGACAGTAATTTATTAAATGTTCTATGCACATAATATTAGAATTAGGTAAAAACATACATTAAAGGTACTTTTGGATGTTGTACTTTGAACCGTCATTTTTGTTTTTTCCAAATGGCATGTAAAACTGCGTAACATAGATAGAGATATCAAGATAACAAATTTTGTAATATCTGTTTTGTTATTTAATGTGTGATTCTTTTGTGCATGAGAACAGTTTCTATGAGCGCGTGTGAACAGAAAACTGCTACGTCTTGTTCCTGAGCTCACTTTCCATCCATTCATGGTATCTGCAGCTTTTTCCAACGATTTCTTTGTGACTTCTTAAGACGGCTATCTTCAATTATTGCCAACTGTCTTGCATGGCCTTTCATTTCAGCTTTTTAACTGATAAACTGATGTACAATGTTAGTAACATGATTTATACTGTCCTGGTCTGAATATTTAAATTTAAGCAAGGTTAATTTAGTTACTCTTATTTCAATTGAGATCAGCTAACGTCAACATAAAATTGTTATTGATGCAGATAAGAATCGAGTATTGTTATTTCAAATTCTAACCAGATGGTAGTTAGGTAGAACTCCATATTAACATTTAATGTGGACAGGAATGTTGGCGTTGAAATGTAGATAATGTAGCCTAGAATCGCCGAGCCGTTGTACTGAGATTACGGGTATCGTTGCGCAATGATGTGCGATTTCAGTCAATTCTGCTGCCGTGCAATGCTGCGAATCAAAGATCTTAACTATTATACCTACGCTATTCATATATATAATATATGTGAAGTCTTAGAAGAGTTGTAGTGGAATTCTTTGGTTCTGACTTATTTTTTATTTATCTCTTGAAAAATAGAAAACATTAATTTACAAATAAGCCACTGTAATTAAAATGAGATATTAAAAATATGAAGCGACGCTTTTGTAAGAGTAGTAAAATAGCCCTGAGTTTTATCATTCTAGGAAGAACTCCTAAGAAAGGTTATTCTTATAGCTCAAATATGTGTTTCAAGAAATAATCAGTATGGAATCGAGAAGAAGCAAAAACTTTTGCGGGGCTAGCAGCCCTCAGAACAGAGGTCGGACGCGGTTAATTGGCGACGAGTCGCCGAGGCCGGTTTGAGTTCCGGTTATTTTACGGCATTTCTAGCTTAGGCAGCATTGCTTTATTCACCCGATTCCAAATACAATATCATTCTTATCTCATTTCAGACAACTCCGAACACCGGTTTTGATTAATATATTTATATAAGTACATAGGCACTTATTTAACTTGTTCTTGTTAGATACTACGTAAAACATATATATACTTAGCATTGTAACATAACCCTGCCTACTAACTAAGCATGCGCTTCGACGGGTTTAGCCGGATATTGAGAATCCCCTCGGTTCCCAACTTCGGTAAAGTTTTTGTTTTGTATCCAAATTGTATCGATCTGTTATTGCCAGTGTCAACAGGTCACCGTTATTGTGTGTTATGAACGAACTTACCTGTAGTACACTTAAAAATAAGGGGCAAATTTTATATTACATAGTAGAAAAGTGTTATCCGAAAGTTATAAATAAAAGTGTAAAGTATAATCATATATGAAACTGACCATGACTAATCTGCGTTGATAATAAAGATTCACAAAGAGGGTTAGTTACTTTGCTTTATAAATATTATTTTTAGTGGTAAGTTTATGGGGCCGTTGCTCTCTAGATGACTCGAGGGAAAAAAAACATGGAACAGTTGTCGACAGGGGCGCGGGGGTTTCACGGTTGAGCGGCCCCGCCACCTGCGCCGCCGACGCTATTGCACTTCTGTCGAAAAGTTCTGTTTTCAAATCAAACAAAAGTACAAATAAAAACAAATTTATAAATAATAGAAAGCTTCATAAATTAGTGTCTTTATCAATTTTGTTTATATTAACATAAATTGAAGCTATATTGGTCAATTTAAAAGTCATCGTATATGAAGAAAGTTAATGTTGTATGAATTTCATTTTAATAAAATAAAGTAGATATTTTTAATTTATTTATGAAAATACCATTCTTAATGTAAGTTTTTTTTGCAAATAAAATTATAAACAATATGTATTTATGTAAATATTTTTACATACTATTTATAATAACTGCAGACTTAGATAAATTTTTGGCATTGAATTTTCTTCTGAATTAAGTTTTTCTGAATTTTATACCCAAATTCTATCGTAAAGCAGGGTTTACAGAAAGTTGCTATTTTAATGGTAATTATCATTAGTGTAATTTTTAGTGATCCGTTCCTATTATCACGAAATAACTATTTTACCTCTAAATGTGGTGTTAGCATTACAAAATGTCTTACATACCTGTTACGTTTTAACACTTTTAATTAACTTCGCATTTCACTGGGACTACTAAATGAAGTCCTAATCATGGTAACATGGGCAAACGTCCTTTCATTTATGCAGAAAATATTTTCAAGATCTAATATCACTTCTACTGAAATGTCGAACTTATTTTTGTAACTTGAAAAAGTATGTTTACAAGAACTGGAACATAATATCGGAAGCTTATGCAATTGATTTCTACTCATTCTATGTCGCACTCATTATACGCTATTTACGCTTGATCTCGTATTATGTATGAACATTCACCCAGTGTCTAGTTGTGATTGCTATGTTAGATCAAGATTTTTCTTATCGCAAAATCTAAAATAATTATTCAAGAAAAGTAAGTTTTTTGATTTACTATGTTTCTCTAACGGCCTGAAACGTGGCGCATGTAAAAGATAGGTAGTTCATTCAAAAATTATAATATTAATCTGCAATCTGATGTTAATTATACGTACGTACCTACGGGTACGTGTATACACTTTACATATTTCTTACTTATACATTACTAGCTGACCCGGCAAACGTTGTTCTGCCATATAAACTATAACAGTATTTCTCCACTATTTAATGAATGCTATTTTACGTATAAACCTTCCTCTTCAATCACTCTATCTATTAAAACCGCATCAAAATCCGTTGCGTAGTTTTAAAGATTTAAGTGTACATAGGGACAGAGAAAGCGACTTTGTTTTATACTATGTAGTGATGATGCACCTGATGTTTTATTGAATTTGCATGGTTATTTAAGATCCAAAAATAGGTACTAATTTCCAGGACAATATGTAAAATGTTAGCTATCAGTATGAGTTCTGAATCTATATGAAAACAAAAGAAACTATTTTTAGTCCTTTTTCAAAACTTAGTGTCATTAATTTTTTAATGTCTCTCTAATAATTATTTTATTCTTTTTGGCGTTGGCACTAAAATCGTTTTTGAAATCGGTTTTAAACATATAGCATTATATCTTTTTCAATTTAACCTTTTTTATTATTTTTCTGTATGATTAATAATCCGAATACGAATTATGTATAGAATTTCAAGTCTCCACCTTATCTCAAATATAATGTGTAATAGGTATGTATAGTAACTACAAAATTCCATCCGAACAGACAAGACGCAAAGCGAGTTACTTAATTAAAAAATAGAAATAAAACTAAACCAGCATGCAATTTATACATAACCACGTAGCACTATATACATATAATATTTTTGCAAAGCTTACAGATAATAAATGGATTAAAGATCGATCTTTTTGACTGGCCTCGTGGTCGAGTGGTTAAAGACCTTGACTGCAAAACAGGAGGTCGTTTGTTCGATTCCCACCCAGGACAAACATTTGTGTGATGAGCACATTTGTTTGTTCTGTGTCTGGTCGTAA
>DWUN01001174.1:0-17752 GCA_018249975.1 Passova gellias
CGGCTGGCGGCTGGCGGCTGGCGGCTGGCGGCTGGCGGCTGGCGGCTGGCGGCTGGCGGCTGGCGGCTGGCGGCTGGTGGCGACGCGCACGTTGGTGGCGCGGACGATCTCCTCGGGATTTACTGTTATGGCGTCTCGTGGCGACGTTACATTTCGCTAAAACTTCCAAGCGGCAATTAATGTTACAAGTATTCGCCTCTCTAATTTTGAAATATATTGGATTAAAACGATACTATAATTGTCTTGCACTGCTGTCGTATAGGTGGGCGCGAGTGTCTCGCGCGACTGAGCTTAAGCAGGCACTATATATTGTTCGACCCTTCTACCGAGCCCGCACGCCGCCACGCCGCCACGTGGCGGTCGGCAGTATGTCATTCCCCGGCGGCGAGTGTCCGAGGGAGGCGCCGAGCGGCATGACTCCGGGGCGGACCGTTCGCAGTTTCCGACGGCCGCGACAGCGCAGACGAAGGCCACTGAGGGGGTTCACAGGGTAAAAATCCCAGGTAACCCGGTTCTCTCCCAAGACGCGGCACCTTTCGACGGTTTCCCCTCGTCGATAAAAAAGGTCTTCGACGCGTGGTATACGTTCTAGACAGTTTTCAGTTCGCAATGTAAACACGCACGCCGCTTTCGATTAAAATTAATTAGTATTCTTAATTAGACCGCCCCACCCGGGTACTGCTCCGAGCGCGTCCCGCGGAGTCGAGACCGGTCTGTTGTCTGCACGGTTTTAATTGGTTCCGAAGTTTATTATAGTTTTTGATTCGGTTTTAATGGAAATCGAAGCGTGCGACCCGCCGACCGCAGTCGGAATTGTATTGTTTGTTCATTTACTGTTTGAACGTCGAAACTGAGATGTTTCGCTTTTAAACGTAGATTACACCGCCACTAGACCGTACATCGTGGTGTCTCTGAGTAACATTGGCTATTTTTTATCCCGAAAAAGTGATGAACCTTATGTACGTAGAACTTCCGCGGCACGGTGCTCGCGGTCGCGCCCTCCGACCCGGCTCCACCGATTTTATAAAACTATTTGTGTATATTTGGTGGGTATGAGAATAGCTTGTAAAATATACATAATACCGCTCGGTAACCGGAATGTCCGTTTTCAGAATCTGTTTCCTGCTGGTAATTTATAATTCCATCGACTTCCGAACGCGCGCTCCGCCGGCGTCTTTGTTACGTCTCGTAACGCTTATTATTAGAAAAAGTATATCAACAAAGTTACATCTTTATTCGATACGGTTAAGGAAATTGAGTCAATACGTGTCCGACTGCGCGGAGCCCGGGGCCGAAGGGGCTCAGTGCTCGTTCCCATTTTAAAATCAAACTCACAACGGAAAATATATAAGTAGCCACCTTGGTCCGTTTTAATCCCGACTCGTTCGGGAGCCGTCCACGTAAATACAAAGAAACTGCGAAACTAATCCCCCACTACTACCCCACGAGCGGCGACCCCCACGCGGGCCGCTGCAACTATTATCCTTAGTTTTATTCATCGTATTGGAAACTGTGATTCCTAGTTTTATTAAAATAGAAAAATTTCAAGCGAACCGATATTTTGTCGAGAGGAACTTTATCGATCGTTGACTTTCTATCCTCGTGCTCCGTTGTAAGAGGGGAAAATGCTCGATCTGAATGGCCACTGCGGGCCACAAACGTTTTTCTGTGACCGATCGACGGCCAGGTTTCGATAGCTTCGACCTTCGAGGTCGTCTGATACCGAACCGCACGGCGACTGCGCACTGCCTGATAGAAAATAAATTTTTAAATATATACGTGATGTAGACAATTATACATCCAAATAAAGAAAAATATGGTGCCAACGAATACATATTACAATATTATTTGTGATCGAACCCGCGACCGCCCCGGGGGTGGCGGTGCTCGCCGGCCTCGTCGGCTCTTTTAAAGTTTTACATACGAATCTGAATTTAAAATAAGTTACAAAATAGGCCGGCGCGGGCACCAGAATCTCCGAGGCCAGAGTCCCCGGATGCGCTCGGGTATAAAAGTTTTATCAAAGCGATACTTCCGCTCAAAAGCACGATCTGCATTTCACTGAACATCCTGTATAAATTGCTTGAATTTCATCACGTCGGAATAGCGTGCGGTGATGTATTTCTCGCATCCTGTATGAGGTTCTTTAAGCGACGCTATAGTGGTCACAGCTCCACGGTGAGTGTCATATTATCTGTTAGTAAAAGTATTACGTAAATGTTAAGCAATGATAGTCTAGTGGTTTGCAATTCAGCCTCCCACTCCGGGGGTCTGGGTTTACATCCTGGCACACACTTCCGACTTGTTACGTGCGTTTTATAACTTGAAATTTAAATATCACTCGCTCTAACGATGAAGGAAAATATCGTCAGGAAACCTGCACACCATAGAGATGTTATAGAGTACGAGTATATAATATTTTTCGAAATGTGTCAAGTCTGCCGACCCGCATACGGCCAGCGTGGCGAACTGCGGCCTTAAACCTTCTCACTATGAGAGGAGAACGGCTCTAGCACGATATAAGGGTTGAAAAAAAGTAGTGATATTTCATTTAAATTTTGTTACAAGTGGGTAATATTCCTGCAAAGCCTCGGTTCAACTGCTACATCCCTACAATTTCATTTCATTCTCAGTTCGCAGGCATTTTATTTACCCCAACGTCTCAATATCTCTGAGAGCTTTTATTGCTTACGACTCGGACGATATGACGTATATTAGAATAGTAACAATAACTGGGGCCAATTTCACACGTGGCAATCGTATTCCAAATTAGGCAATACAATGTATGCTATAGGTATATTACAAAAATACATATATCGTTTAATTACCCAAACACAATAAGCAAATGTGCTTACCGCACAAACGTTTACCTTGGGTGGGAATCGAACCCACGACCTTTGATTTAACGTTGGTTTACTTCGCATAATGCTCAAAGTACTAACAAAAATTAATGCCATGTAACGTACACGTAGCGCCATCTTTTGGCAAATTTCATTACTAACAGTAGTCTATATTTCGTCCAGGCATTTTAGTACGAAGTAATAGAATTATAATTAACCAAGACAAGGCATAATTACTCGGTTATAGCCCAAGGCTCGGCTCTCGTAAATATCCTACAAAAATAATGACACTTTCGTGATTAGTATTAAAAATATTATTTAGGCCTCGTCCGCCGTAAAGCAAACGTACAACTAAAGTCGTGTCGTGACTACAGAATGCCGGTGTGAAAGTATTTTCGCAGCGCATAGTTCATCCCCCCCGCCCCCCCCCCCGCGCCCCCGCGGGCGAGGGGCGTTCAACGTTGAAGGGATTACGCCTTTTGAATATTTCGTGCGCCTTCTCCTCCACCGTACCGAGCGCCGCCCGCACGCCGCGACGCGTGCCTTGACCGCAGGCTCGTTAAAGTATAGCGGATTGTATTTTATTCGTCCACAAGAAACCCTGCATCCATCCATCCGACGAAACGTCCGTCCGTTGACGAGAATTGTAAGACATTATAACTATAATATTCGCGGACACCAACATTAGGAAGAGCCTGCGCCGCGGTGATAAGATAGCTGATAAACTACATGTCGGTATATAACACTAATATGTATAAATATGTCTATTATACCCGGACGCGGAACGAAGTTCGTCACCCGAACGTTCGTACGGGGAATCGAACCCGCGACCTTCGGTTGAGAAATCTGGGTCTCTAACCGCTAAACCGAGAGGGCGGACGGTCAGTTCAACCCGAGAACCCTGTAGCTACGACTGCTCGTTCACTGCGACCGCCTGCAGGCAACCGAGCAGCCCGCAGCGGCCGGGACAGAAAAAAAACGTGTAAAAAAACAGAAAAAGTGGAGCCGAGCGGAGACAGCGCTCGGCTGCAGTCAGCGGCCGGTAAACAGAAATACACTTTGTATTCCGTCGCACCGCGGAAACGATGAGGCTTAGACGGGAATCGAACCCGCTGCGCCGCGTCGGACATTTTAAACAGTTCACACCGCGGCCGCGGGGATTTTGAATAAATTCGTTTGGACGATATCTCTTGCTGTCCTTCTTTGTCTCCGTTTTAAAATCGAAGTGAAATATATTCAAATTCTCAACTATATTTTTGGTTATTCAATATTTTAAAAGTAAATAACTAAAATTTAATAATAAAGTCAATTTGAGTTTAAGTTTATTCATTTTATAAATATTGTTATCATTTTCTTACTTTGATATTCGCTCTTCATTTTTATTTATTATTTGCATACAATTAAAAACTATTTTTTAATGATGCCAAATAAGTATAACTTCTCACGCGCCTACATACGAGTAAGTACACGCACCCTTTTTTTAAGTTTAATTAACAACACAGATTAAGTACTAGTTACTACGTAAGTATTAAATTGGCTCAGCACCGACTTCAGACCTATTAGTAAATAGCACATATAAATAGTAGGTAGTATATAATTAATATTAAATGTTTATTATTTTATACTTTTTAGTTTTGAAGTCGGTTTTTTTTAATGTAGTTATTTTTATTAAACACATGGTGTGAGCTGGGTAATATCGGAATGTATTTAAAACATAGTTCGATGCGAGACTCGAGATAGAGTCAATAGACCCTTGTTTATTACGTATTTTGGAGTGTATATACGAGTACCGCAGTTACCATAGTATACCATAAAAGAAGCTCTGTATGATTTGTCCGATGACAATAATTATTTTCTCAGGAAAGATTACAACAGGTTTTCAAAATTCGTTCAAAAACCAGAACCAAATTATTGGAGCGTGTTAAATAATTTTCTAAAAATAATGGTTTCGTCGTGATGTAAGAGTGTAATAAGTAAGTAAATAAACATTACTATTTATATATTTTTAACGAAATTTCCATTGAAAATATGGAACAAAGGAATTAATGGTCGGCATAAGCGGTCTCGGCAAATCAACTTTGGAGATGTCGATCGACGCGGGGGACGAAGAAACAGGGTTGAACAGAAAGATAAAGGAAAAATAGAATGATTACAACAATAACGTGATTTCGGTGTAGGTACTTAAATGAACATTTTACGTACATATTTATATACATAAACATACATATATGTACCTACAACCTACATATCTATATTGCATACGTACATGCATACAGATTACAAACAAACAAATATATACATAATGAAGGTTCAATTAAAAAAGGTTCTATGTTAGCGATACATGCTATCTAATTCGTTTCAAATCCGCGGTATCAAAGTATCAAACCGGCACGCGCGCGCTATCGAAGCTCATTTTCCACAATCAATAACTAATGTGCTGGCCCCAAATTGTGCATTTGGCCCCAGAAGCGGCCGCATTAGCCCCGAACGGGGTCAGATACCGGAACGACATCCAGTATTCCATTTCAATGTCTATACATTACAAATCGCGGCATTACGTATTCAGGGGGCGAACTCGTGCGAAATTAGCTCCGTAATGTACCGGGCGGTGGGCGGCGCGCTGGCGAATGTTATGATATCATGCATCTGTCTGTTTGTACTGCAGCAGGCGAAAGCTCCGCTCGTTGCCACTTCACCTACTGCTTCCTGTTATGTAGGAAATGCATATAAGGTACAATTAAAACATTTCAAAATGTTCGAAAATTTGACAAAATCATTATAATTAACATTAACATTAACTTTAAGATATTGTAACTTTCTCCTCGAGCATAGCTATTTGTTTATAATGCATTTGCATATAATGTAATAACGATATGCCGACCTCTGGCAGTGAAGCCGCCGGCGGCGCCCGGCAGTGGGATGCGAAAGCTTCATACGGAACAAGCAAATGTCACACAAACGTCTCACTCCGCTGGGAATCGAACCCACAGACCCCGGTTTCTTCGTCACTATCTAAATCTAAACAATAGACTAAGAGGCCGGACGAACGTTCGTATGTTTGTGTGTATAAGGAGGTAGCTTCCTAAATGTAACTATGAAATTGAGAGGGCCGTTGTAATAAATTCGTTCTTCTTATATATGAGAATGTTCCCGCCGTCTCTTAACGCCCGCGGAGCGTTTAATTGGACAAGGAGCAAAACGCCGCGAACAACCCGAGACGTAATATAACGGCCGTATATTAAAAATTGCGATAACATTTTTCAACCGACGTCTCGGAGAATTTTGGGGTCCTCGTCGGGTTTATGGTAAAATTTGATGACCTCATTTCTTTTAAGGCGTAAGTGTTGAATAATTTTACCATATCGTGGACTCGGAGACTCCCAGACGGCAGCCAGAGTGCGGCGGCTCCAAGCCTTCGGAAATTCGTATACTTTATGTGGAAATACGGAACAGGAGACGCGCACTTTGAAAGAACAACAAATGTTCCCGCAATCTCGGTTTCTAATTTCTCAAAATGATCTGTGATTCAGAAAAGTGGGGTATGCCAGGTGCCAGGTACAACACCAGCGAATTCCTCTCGATAAGTTTTGAAACTGACGTTTGTTGTCGCATTCTTCCGTGCTGCTAATAAATTCAAATTCAAATTCAAATTGTTTTATTCATTATAAGGTACATACATACTCTCAATAGCGCTTTAATTTCGAGGATCACTCTTTCGATAATGTCCTTGCAGTAACTAATGGAAACGCTGTTTCGAATGCCCTACTCTCCTAAAGTTCTCGTCGCGCAGCTCGTACCATTCATAGAAGTCATCGCGTACGTTTCTTACTTTTCTTCTTTCTTTGTGATCAATTGAACAAATGAAAATCTAATCACATTAAACGACGATTCCTCACGGAGGCTATCCTGCAAACTGATATATCTCAAATACTTCTATTTCTAAATAGTTCTGTCAATTTTACAAAAAAAATACACACAAACGGATCGTGATTGTAAGGAAAATGTCACTCACCATCGAGCCGTTCTTTCCCGTTGAAGTACCACGCGACCTTCGGCTGCGGCTTCCCTTCGCGCACGATGCAGCTCACGTTGAGCCTGGTGCGCTCCGTCAAGGAGCCCAGGACCTGCCCGTCTTCCAGAACCTTGCCATCGCCAGTCTTGACTTCAACCGACTTTGGTTTTACTATGGACAAAGATATTATTTAATTTAAAGGACTTTAAAAATAATATGTTTCGTAATATCGTGTGCATTTAGTATGCAGCACGCTCGGAAGGCGATGCAAACTCCAAGGGGATTACACCATTACACAGTGTACTGGCGCAGGGAGAGCTTGATTTGGTAATAACATGACAATTACAATATTTCCTCTAGAATTATTTATGCGGGAACTTGGTGGTTCTTAAACATGAATATAAAAAATTAAAAAGACATTATACACCAGCATTCTTACAATGTTGAGCCCAATTAAAAGTTAAATAAGTATAAATTTCGACAAGCTACAAACTTAACTGAAAAATGATATTTTACAAGCCTTTACATTTTCTGAGCGCACTAATTGGCATCGAGCGTACTTATGACGACATCGGTAGGTACGGCATTATTAATGAATGTTAATTATTTATACTATAAAACGATTTGGACAGGGAAGCGCGTACCCTAATTCGATATGAATTCCGATGGACGACGGACGATGGACGACTACTCGAAGAGAAGAAGAAGCAAAAGGAAGACGATCTAGCTTCGTGAAGTGTTTTGAATTAGGAAATAAACGTACAAATGATTAGATTAGGAATTCAGGAAATAAATATTTTGGATATAAGAGAAGACATTGATGGTAAAACAAAACATTACATGCCAGAACAAATTTAGCTTAAGTTTTTTTTATATCCTACAATCATATTTGACGATTTGGCGACTCCTCGGATGTTGCAAGTGTCCGTAGGCGACGGTGACCGCCGGCCTGTCGCTAGGCTGAATTTATAAAAAAAATTTCAAGTAAGCAGACACGTGGTCCAGCTTGAATAATTATCAGAAGCCATAGATACTCTTGGCGATAAATTTAGACACAAAAGTCATAAAAGAATGCTTATTGACACCAAAATAAAGGTAATAAAAAGCACTGTTCCTCCTGAAGAAACCACGATATTGCAAAACGATGTTTTTATTTTGCTTCTAAAACTTTTCACAAACTCGGAAAGTTTCAAAAGTACAAAGTTAAGAAGACTTAAAGAGTTTTGAAATACTTTGCCACTTGTTCCGAATTAAGGTTTTAGAGCGGAATCAGCAAAAAATATTCCAACTTTTATTGTCTCCACGGTAATGTATTGGGGTAATAGTGCGGGTCCTTAGAAAATTTATTGTTTTGCAAATCTATGAAATGATAAGATGTCGCTTTTGGCTGAATATACGGTCGGATAAATATCTTCCAGATACGAAGATCATTTCAAAGAAATCAAGGAGGGTTTTCTCTGCCCAATTTATTGAAAACATTGACACAATCTTCATAGTTAAAACTGTTTTCGTAGAGTTGGTAGTTCCTATCACCGATGTAGGTACCGAAGTAATTTTTCAGTGCCAATGTTGGGGTTGAAACAGAAAGAAAGACTTCAGAAATGCTAATGGAGAAAAAATTTACTTTTAACAAAAAGACAAAGACCGTCAGAAATACAATTAATTGAAGTTGAACTACAATTTGTAGAAATAGGCACTAGCTAGATAGGTGAGTAGGTATTTATTAATTTTCTATAGACGAACGACGATCTACTTACACAGAACACAGATACTTACATATGTACATCTCTCGACCTGCTTGGATTATAAGTGTGTTGCTTTGTGTTCTTTCTATAATTGACGGTGTTTTGGTGCCACCAGACCCTAGGATCCCAGCCCTCGCTTAGCAAATTATAAAATCGTTATCATTATCGGTAATTCTTGAAACCCTTCAAAACAGGGCTACGACGCTTCATTCTAATAATACTTCATTGAGTTATAATCCAATTTATCCATTGATAGATGCGCGAAGTCATAACTTTTTTAATACAACCGCGATAGTCATAGTGTCGTTGTTCGTCTGTAGGCGACGGCGGTGTGTAGCGATCCATCAACATGTCGAATAACAAATAAGTTATAACTTTTACATATCCCTTTACATATTTTCTATATCCATGACCGTATGTGGAATATTGAGAAGTTACCTGTGGTGTTACTATATCTTATCAGCAACTGTGTGTTTTCTTTCATCATAAGAGTTGACCAACGTCACAAATATATGTACTTAAATTTTGAAATTGAATCCTCGGCCGTGGAAGACTATTACTTAAGGAAAAATTAATAGAACAAATTAAAAGGTAAATACGTATCCAGAGTTTACAAAAATGCCAACTTTTATATACAATTCGATTGACAGCGCTGTGTAAGCTGAACAGTGAAAATCCGCTTTAAATAGTTCAGAAAAAAAGTGACCTGTCAATTTTCCCGCGCATTTCGCAATACTGTCAAGGCCGTCCAATAGATATCGAAGTTGACGGCGTTTTTTATTAACTTAGTGACGAGGGATTGAGCGTAATGCTCGGAATAATAAATAAACTGGGGTTTTATTATATTCAGTCGACTATGATTGATTTATTTTATGTTTTTTAATATAAAAAGAAGGAGCAAGAGAGTCGCACAAGTCACAACTCAATTCGCTCAATTTCAGTTAAACTCGAACAAGTCTTCAGAGACAGAACCGTTTATAGCGTCAGTTACTGCTAAGGCTGCAGACTTTAATTAATTACTAATAATTAGCAATAACAGTAGTTAGCATACGATAGTCTAATTAGTGAAAGGTGGTGGGTATCAGTGTAGTTGTAAGCTCGCGTCTGTTCCGCCTTCCTGCTCGGATAATTGGTAGTCTCCAGTATGCATATTGACTGGGAATCATACTCGCTATACAGAAACACGAATTATTTCCTTAATATGAACAGTTTCACAGTACGAGTAGACGTAGGGGTGGCGGCGATACTGCCGCGGTCGAGCCGTATATTATTTTAGCTCCGGTGTAGATAATTTAAGCGACAGAGATAAAATATGATGTTAGGTTTTTACTAACAATAAAATGTCTAGTTATTTCAAATGTATCCTAACTAGATGGTTTGGTTTTATGCTTCAACGGTATATAAATATTTGTTCTTAAGTACAAGGATTAAAATTTACTGAGGTGACTTTTTGTACGAAAATGTTCTTCCGATAGTATCAGTGTTTTACTTGAGCTTAGTTTACATTCCATTTACATATATATTTTCTTTAAATCGGCTAGTAGCTGGTCAGTGTCCATTCCTAACAATATCCACGTTCTGAATAAATTTCCTCGATTGTTCAATCAAAATTGTTAACTGAATAATGCGAAAACAATATAACATTCGAGTCATAATATCTCGCCGTCTGCCATATTGCCGGAATTGGCGCGAAATGTGACATGACAGTGACAGCCGTCAGCGTTATGAGGCGCGTGTTTGTTAACGCGTTTAATTGTTTGTTTAGGTGTTCCGTTGACGCTTGTTGATGGTTTAAATTAATGTTGTTCGATATTAGTTGCGCGTTACGCCATCACTGTGGTGCTCGATGTTTCAAACCGTAGGTTTGTGGTTCTGGTTCGAAAGAGGGACTTAGAACTTTTAGTCATAATACTCATTATGGATCATCAACGAATGAGTGAGTTAATTATGTAGGTTCGATACATTTTATAAAAGCGTAATAGAAAGTCGATTAGGCTTTTCTATTAACTGAAAAATTATACAGTAACAACCGCGTGATTTATGGAAAACAATAAGAGAACATGCTGTATCCATCGAAGTATGTATATACCGGCGTGGATGCAGCTATTTACGAAACTTTAACGGTAAATCAGCTATATTCCGATCGGGCGGACAGCGCGGGAATATTTCGCATTTCGATAAAATTTCAACTTTTGTCAAGTTCCGAGTCAGGAATGAGTTATGGGTATACACGTAGCCAACGAGATCCAACCTTATTCGGCTATCGAATAAGGTAGATATTTATATGTGGCGGTACGTTGCGTCACCGGATTTACCGGTGAAGGGAAATGAAATTCGAAAACACATTTTGACAGTACTTTTTTCATTTTAAAGTTGGAGCGTGCTGGAGGCTCCCGGACATCTCATAAGGTGTCATGGTCGGGAATTCGTTCAATATTGACACACCTGCCTGCCGCCTAGGATCTTATTGGCGCACTTACTTCCCGGAACTTTATTTGTTTAGAACGACTTCTATTCATTATCTAGCCGAGATCCGTGCCCCGAGAGGTAGACGTCTCGTTATATACCGACTGATTACAACAATAATTGGATAGAATTGTTATATATAATTATTCTTCTGGTTCGCTATTGAAGACCTTCATTCACTTCTCTGTGTTTTAAATTCAGACACAAATAATATACGTGCTGGTCACATACATATATAGTTGTCTCGGTTGAGATTCCTGAACCATATTCCCATCTAAATACGGCGTATTTTTAAACGCTGCGGAGCTTTATTTCTGTATTATTTTATAATTTTTAGTTTTTTCCAACCTTGTATTGTTTCACTGCTAGTTACGGGTTACCTCCCACAGGGAGATACTTTTGAGCCATAATCTCCACGCTGACCGAGTGCGGATGGGCAGACTTCACAAACATTAGAAACATACATATATTCTATAACTCGTGCGTGTGCGGATTTCCTCGAGATGTTTTCACTTCAGCTTTAAGTTTTAATACGCACGCAATAAGTGAAAGATGCGTACCAGAATTCTATAGTTACAAAAAAACGAATTATCCTTAGATATAAATATAAATGAGGTAGTTCGAAAAGAAATCCACCTGAAGAACGTGTATAGAGCCCGCAGCTAGCGCCGGTAGAAGCGAGTGTAGAGGGTGTCTGGGGTCCGAGTTGGTTCAGAACTCATTAGTAAATTTAAAACTGGAACTAAAGATTTACTGCACGAGTTCCCCGAGTCCGATAGTATTTAGCCGCCTGCCGCCTGCCCCCTGCCGCCGCCCCTCTGCCCCCTGCCGCCGGCCGCCGGCGCGACCGGTCATAAGGTGTCGGATCGCGAGCTATAAGCGAGAGAAAAAAGAGAGCTAGATTTACGCTTAATCGATATCGTTGAAAGTTACTTTGACAAATGCCTTGCCTATGATCGTCCTCTACTAAACTCTAGGTTCTCTACCTATTAACTTGACCTCGTCCTGAATTCGATTCCCGACCAGGGCCACCATTTTTGTAGCACATTTGTTTGTTTTGTGTTTTGGTGTAATAAAAACATCTATACATAGAAGTATTATATAATATTTATATATCGATTGTATGTTTATCAGCTGTCTAGTCACTATAGTGCCCTTCTTAGTTCGGGATCATCAAGCTCCGTGTGAGTTATCCCACGCTATTAAATAAGAATAACTATTAAATGATTTCCTTATATCATAACCATGTTTTTTATCACTACTTTATTGACCTTATCAAAACGATTACTCATCAGGTAGGTTCATTTTACTCGCGAATCGGTCTCACGGCGGCGCGGCGCCCGACCACCGCGGTACCACCGCGAGTGCAGAATCGTGTGAAAACAATGGAATTCTTTCACACTTCCTTCCATTGACGAAAGTTCAATCCGTAATGGCTCGTGAACTTTATTAATCCGCTATTATTATGATATTACCGAAGGTTCTGGAAGTATTATCGGCATCGTGAGGAGTTACCCGAGGAAAGTTTCTTACGTGAGGTGATTTTGGTGCTTTTGTTTTGTGTCGATATTACTGGATCGCTTTGAAAGGAAGATTAGGGGCTCGGGGCTCGGGGCTCGAGAGCGGGCGGGAGTGGGCGTGCTTGTCATATATTGCAACGGATATTTTTTGTACATTATTGCGGGATTACCATTCTGTAGTCCAACTGTTGGGCAGAACCCGGAAGAGCCACCGCGTTCTTAAGATAATAATTTCACAAAACCCCGTACCAACTATCTCACTGAATGTTCTCCTTCAGCGTTAACCTCGGCACCGCACGCCGGCGCCCGGCCCCTCGCCCGGTGGCGGCGGACGGCGGCTTCCGAGCCGGAGCTCCTCGGTTCGTTACCATTACGAGCATTTAATTGCCTTTTAATTTTTGCAATTTAATTGCCTAATTTGGAATCGGGTAGTCGTGCCTGGAATTGTCCCAATTATAATTATTATTTGGTATTAATTTTATAGAATATATAAACTGTTAGTAAAACAATTTATCTGAGTCTCGATATTGATCGGAGCACCTTATTTGGTGTAACTACGAGTATGTTTAACTGTAAGCCCAAGTTCGGAGCACGGTAGGGGGCGTTTCGAGCACGAGGCGATATCACTGACTACCCACTTTGTCGTACGAATTATTACGATTAGTATTATTGGCTTGTCAGTTTTGAATATTGTCAATGAGAGTTAACATTTTGTAGGCAAGCGTGTTTCGTTCTAGACTGCACCTCGCCTACCACTAAGAGCCCTCGCAGTCAATCGCGAGTCTATTTTACAATAAAAACTGTTCAGTAGAGCGAACCGAATGGTAAAAAACGGATTACATATATTTATTTATTGATATTTGGCAAATAGGTCAGATACTGACCGACGGATGAGTCGAGAGTCCCCGAAACCGGCGTGCATGTATGAAAAGAATTATGAATGTAGCCGAAGCGCGTCGGGTTTGCAGGGACAGAGCCATTCGGCGTTCGGTGCTTTCTGCCTACCTCGTCAGGGTCACGTATGATATTTGGCACTCGGTTTTTCAGCTACCCGTTTAGGCATGTGCCGCGATGGTATAATAATATATATTTTAATTAACATTCCTCACATGGGCGATGTACTCGAGCCGTTAAATTTAATAAACATATTACATTACCGAAACATAATTATCGCAGAATTGTAAGTGTACGAGTATTATGTTATTGTGCGTGTATGTATGTATATCGTGCGTGTTCTAAGACGAGCCTCCGAGAGTGTGCCGAGGGGTCGTTAATCACACGCCTAATTACGATCGTTCCCGGTACACGGCACGCGGTGCGAATTATGAACATTTTCGACAACTGAAAGATTTTCGTTACAGAAACATTACATTCAGACCTCTCGCAGCCTCGGACGAAGGTATTTCAATGTCGACTCAACTTATATGTAGATGGTACTTTGAATGTTGGTATGGAAGCAGTGGTAGTAGGACGAGCACGTTAGGTTTGTAAGGATCGCCATGTCCGGCACTCGGTACTCTCTACCTACACTGTTAGGATTCTGTCGCGATGGTACAATAATAATGCAATAGTTTCATATATATACACTACTTCTTGATGGCGGCTACGCTGCGCTCCTATAAAAAAGACTGAAAACGTGGGATGATAAGTTTTTTGGGAGGAATGAAAAAAAAATTGATAGTAAAATTAAAAACGTTTTGGATCTGGACAATAACATCGGATTGAATATCGAATACTGGCGCTAGATATAATAACGAACTAACACGGAAATAGTTTCATCAAAATCGTTCCAGTCTTTAAAAAATGTTTTTTTTTCTAATTTACTTGATCCAGATAAGAAAGAAGCTTCTCGAGTATCCAATTGCCTCGATAGTTATTTTGTAGTTTCACGAGAATATCAACAGCCGTTTGTTTCTAATAAACTTCAAAACGTAACTTCACGTAACGTGTCATAACAGTACGAGTGCTATACTTTAGTATAATCAAAAGTGTATCACCGTAACATATAAAGCACAATTCGAACAACCCCTGTCAGAACACAACCGGCGGCTTTAAATACCTCATTTGGAGTTTCTAATTTGACCCTCTTTAACGATACGGGGTGTGACTTTAACTTTCAATGTATTTTTGCGCCTCGCGTCTAAAGTTCTATTATTAGATAATTGCTTCACCTTTAAAAAGATCGTTATATTTTGTTCCAATGGCTTTTAATTCCGACATTTTATCGGTACAGCGCTGGACCGCGTCTCCCGGGGACGACAGGGACTCGGGCCGCGACGGTCGCCTGCGGACATCACGCTACTCAAAAATATAAAATATGTAAGGTGTGAGAGAGAGAGAGAAGAGAAGAAACAAAACATTCTCATTCGGTTCGCCGTCAGACAAATATCTCGATGAGTGTTTTGTTTCTCACCACAGAGCTGAGGGAATAGAGCCGGCGAGCGAGCGGGGCGCCTCGTTGTGTCATTTGCACGGCGTTTGTCACGGCGGCAGCGATAACAATAATTGGGGCAATCTATCGCACTGTTGCATAATTACAAATAAGGCATCTAGTGCCTTCGTTACATACACGGATAGACGTACACATATACAGACGGTACAACAATTATATAGATATTTTTGTTATACCCAGAAAGAAGTAACAAATGTTTGTCCTGGGTAGGAATCGAACCCGCCACCTCCGGTTTGCAGTCACGGTCTCTAACTACTCGTCGACGAGGCCACTCAATATCTGAGCCGAAAAGTATGCAGAACATAGGCATTCGATTGCCTGATTTGGAATCGAATAGCCGCATGTGGAATTATCCAGTTAATTATAAAGTAAGACATTAGTCTGTACAGGGTAGGCTACAGGTAGGCTTCGATACCAGCATTTCTTATATTACGTTAGTCAATTTTACTGCAATGAGGAAAAGCGAACGCTACAGTAGGTACACTTCATTACGTTATTTTTTTTAAATATTTTTTAGTATTCCGACGAAACAACAGCCGTCGTAAAAAATATAAAAACAAGTTCCGTAAATAAAAAAGTGATTTATTTGAAACTTTTACGAGCGACTTTCTTTACGGTTGCCGTAAATAAATGGATTTTTAATGGCGCCCCGTTATGAGAACCTCGGAGCTATTTTCTAGGAAACTAGTATTTATCAGAATTTATCGAACTAGATGTGTTACTTTTCGATTCAGTATACTTATTTCAGGTAAAATTTTGAGAATTCCGAGATCTGAAAGTAATAACAATAATATTTAGGACAATTCTCCGCACGGCTATCTGATTTAAAGTTAGCCAATACATACCTACGTTAACGACGACTCGAGGATAATTTCAACGGGAGCGCAGGCAAAGCCGTACATATCGACGAGTTTATGTACAAAATAATATTATATGAACACTCTACTATTTACTCATGCACTATTTACACACCGTAGCGCTAATTCAAGTTCAGCTCAGTCTATAATGAATCAGCTGTTCAAACAGATAACTGCCTCTCTGCTTACCGCATGTACTGCTTACATCTTACATCGGCTGCTGTCAATGCGGTAACGCGTCTGGCTGTCATATATTCAGGTGTTGAGAAACGGGGTGGAAGACGGAGCCTTTAGCGCTAAGGAAACAGATTGTATCCGCCTTTAATACGAGTATAACAAGAGTTAAGTATTGAAAGGCTCGCAAAAGCCTCCCTCAAGTCTAGAAGTAACCTTTCCTAGATACAGTGTTCATAGATTTGCTTCCTTTCTTTATGATACTATGGGGGAGATATGGCAATATTTGATCCGAAACTAGCCAACGGATCTAGTATGATAACCAGACAGCCGATTCATGAACCTGAACCCACTCGAACACTGCACCGCTGCGCCATCTACAGTATGTTGCATTGTATATGTTTATAGGCAGTCGACATAAGATAGGTATCCGCCGCTCCATGTGTTGGCACTGTTGGCACGCCGCCTGCTTCAGTGCATTAAGCCCGGTGTACCACAACCTTGACATAGATAATTAATCAAATATTTTCTTATAAACAATGGTGAAACGCACTATTTTCAATATAATACCTTGTTCACAAAGGATTGGAATCTCCGGGGTCGACTCTCATAGCGAGATGATTGGGTTTGAATTTGAATGATATGTTTTGCAACACTGAAGTGCGCAGGTCTATCCGAGATGATTCATATCACCGTTATAGCGAAAGGTTTAACACGCACGCGACAGTGTTAAAATTCGAGACGCGTGACAAGATTTGTACCCGTAGCCCGGAATGGAAGATCAACATTCTAGCCACTAGGCTACCATTGATAAGAATCAAATAAGAATAGAGTGAATAGAATCAAACAATACTAAAAGATATTCGAACGTGAATCCACGCACGTGCTTACGTGACGTAAGTCCCGGACTCGTATGTTGCAGCGGCCTGCGGCGCGACCCGTCCGTATATTGCGAACACCGCGATGAGTTTCGGCAAACCGCCGGCCGGCCGTTACACCCGGTGTAGCGCATACCTTGGCTCCGAAACGCGAAGCCGGCATTTTGACAATTGCACCGAGTTACGCTATTCTGAAAACCGCAACACAAACTGGAGTGCATACAGATAAATGGACCCGGTCAGTAGATGTAGGAATTAGTACTTCAGATAGGACGTGGAATTATGATAATCGTAATTGACACGTTAGCGTCCTAAAGATAGGCCACATTTGTAAATCGTATATTTTATTTTTTGTCTTGTAGAAGATGTTTTTATTATTTCATTCTATTACCTTTAAAACGATAATTAATTTGAATTTGAAATAACAAGCCGCAAAATTGTATACAAAAGCAATAGGTACAGATGCGAAATTTCGCTGATAAAAGCATGATGTTACACGGTATTATAGGATATCATACGGTTAATTACAAGTTAGCGTTGAAACGCAAACCTGATTATAGAGCAATCGTTACGCTGTCATATCTCTATCGGCGCCGTTGTAGTTTATTGAAATTATTATGAACCATAACAATTTCTTAATTAGAATCTTCGAAACTGTCGCGCGTATGAAGAGAATGATGAATGTATTCTGTACATCACGTTTGTAAGGATAGAGACGTTTGGCATTTCGTGCGTTCTGCGTGCCCCGTTAGCGAGCTGGAGTAATAATAATAATCACGAAGACATTGAAAATGAACAATTTGTCGAT
>DWUN01001175.1:0-17752 GCA_018249975.1 Passova gellias
TAGTGCATATTGATTTGCTTTATAATAAATTACTATTTGAAGTCGGTCTTTGTTTTTTTGTTAAAAGTTAATTTTATTTAACTTGCCGTATTTAGTTCGTTAGTATTTACTGATCAAATCCTATAATTTCAATTCGCGCCGGCTAGATTCAACCGATTGAGCTAAAATTTTGCATAGATGTCCGATTTTAATGACAATAAATTATCGGCTTGTGACGTAATTCTAAATCCAATATGGCGCAAGCCCCAAGATGACGCACCAATTTTTTTTACGCTTTCCCATGATATGGATATCAAATGAAGGGCTGCGTTGAAAATAATGCGAAGATGGTTCTATTATTAACCCAAAATGGCGGACTAAAAAATTGTTTAAAAAAACTATTCTATCATTAATTTTTTTTTTTCATTATGTCGACCATTATCGTTACTCGCTGGCCATGCATATAGATTTTCGATAAGGTCAACAGCGATAGCTGATAATGTACAATTTGCACAGTAAATAATTGCGTAATTTGGGATAACGTTCGCGACTCATTTCATTCAGAGCGTAATCGTAATATTAAAGATAGTTACATTGTTTAAATTTTAAGCCGGGCGGATCCGTCGAAAAATTGAAACACATTTCGGAAACAAAATTATATCCATTAAATTAACATTAACATTTGACATTAATTCATACTGTTATTTATTTTTGTACCTCACGTGTGGCTGGCACCAATTTTCCGAACTACACGAAGAATAGGGCCACATTGAAAACCAGCGGCCGCGGTCCGCCGTGGCAATACTGAGTGTGTCCCTTTCAGCGGGTAGGGCTGCACCAATGACATGTTGTTTTATTTTTTTTTTATTATTTTTTTGTGTTATTTCGTTTATATATTGTTTGAGTTTTATTTCTTTATTTTGTTCTTTGTGTTGTTATTTGTAGCTTATTCCGCTGAATAAACGTTAGTCTTTCTTCCTTTCTTTCTAAAATGAATATCATGTTAATGCTGATAGATTCTGTGTCATTAAGTTCGAATACATTAACTTGATTCTTCCTAGCGCTTAGCGTACGAGGATTCGCTGACGCAAGGTTATCCATAAAATCGATTAACGTAAATTGATTCAAAGTATCGAGTTTTCTGCGCTCTTCAGTTTTATCGTTTATTTGATCTGCATCATTGAACTTTAAAATTGAATACGAAGAAATGAAATCGCTTCCCATTGATTGGTTTCAAGATGTCACCTATTTGAATAAATTGAAAGGCAATGGAGCGGGTTCCGAGTATCGAGGTTAAATAAAGCGATTTATTTATTTTATGGTAATCAAATAACATTATCGTATGCTAAGAGAGAGGAATCTGCATCGGAGAATAATGGTCGAGTATGCTTTTATATATATAACGAAAACCGATCAATGGTGGATTTGCTGTAGGAATGTAATAAGGATTTGTTTTATTCAGAATTGTGTATGAGAATTCAGAATTTATTTATTCTAATGTGGTTACAATAGAAAGATTACATTTTAAGATTAGTATAAATAGCGTAAATTTATAGAATAAATACTTTTAAAACATAATAACAGTTTACAACAAACGCTATACCCTCTTTCTTTTTCGGGGTCTTGTTAATTTTTTAAAGTTGTTATGTAGCTTAATGTACATATATATGTCTTATAGGTTATATCAAGAAAAGAGCCATTACTTTTCCGAAGTATAACGGCAAACAATATATTTTGTACAACAAGAACACTTTAGTTCAACAATAAGAGCAGTTATATGAATAAAGACTGTTTAAATACTTTTGGTTTATGTATATACATATATATATTTGATTTGAGTATTATATATACATATATATATATATATATATATATACAAATAACTCAAATCAGTCATACGGACGGAACACAAATATACATATTTCGATTCGAATCAATACATGAGTGTACAGTAGGGATTGACTTTAATAAATTGGAACAGGTTGATTAATTCATTCGTAACCACGAAATTAATAAACGAACCTATCAGCTGAGGCCAACTAAACGCGGCGGTGAATATATATAGATGTATGTATGTATTATACATATTCATTTTGAAGTACGATTCGTAACTCCAAGTTATAAATTTTTATATTTACCCGAATATAAATAGAAAACAACTCGAAAAATAAATATTTAGATATCAATTTAAAATACATCTTTATTACATTCTAAGTTCGTATTTTAAATATCATATAAGGAAAATATTGGAAGTGGAAAAATTAAGTCAATATACTATGTAATGTTAACAATTTTAGAATGAAATACATGTGTTGGTATCTTGGTATTCAAGAAGGAAAGAATGTTATTCTTTTAAAAACAACATTGCATAGATATGAAATTAAATACGATACTTTCCTCACTCATTAACACAATTTCATAATTTCGCTTTTCCAACTGAATTTCGTGGTTGTTTAGATGCATTTATATTTCAGATGAATCCGGCGACAGGTGGTGGGGGGAGTCAGCGGTACCACCGGCTCCAGCGGTGGCCGCGGTGCCTCCTCAACGACCTTCGATGCCGACCATAAATATCACTAGTAGAGAAGAACCTTCCATGTTGCCCCCTAAACAACAATTGCCTAATGACGGTAAGTGTTATCGGCAGCAAATTATTATATCGTTTTAGTAATAAAAAGAAAGAATGAAAGAATCAAGGAAAGCTTTTATTAAACCACTTATGACGTACGTCAACAGATACACAAGTCATTCGGATAAAGCATAGTAACGATATGTCTAAAACTTATATACCACACATATTGTATGTACAAACAAAATACTTATACAAGTGGCTACTTTTACATCAAGTTAGAAGTTTAATGTCATATTACTATAATAATAAAAATGGCCACAAATCAGCACCGTGGCAGAAAATTTGATTTCGAATAAAATAATTATCTTATAATTTCCGCGAGAGACACGACCGTGAGTCGACTTTGAGTCGTAATTTCCAAATCGCTTCGAAATTCGTAAAGTATGCACTTATACAAAAAAACAAGCTCTGCCTCGCGGTATTACCCGCGGATTTTAGATCCCGTAGAAATTTCGGGATAAAATTTATTCATCATTCATTCATCAGGGATAATGTAGGATTCTAATGGTTAAAGAATTTTTGAAATCGGTCCAGTAGTTTCGGAGCCTATTCAATACAAACAAAAAGACAAATCTTTCCTCTTAATAATATTAGTATAGAAGTACAAGCGGACAATATATTTCATATTGAAATTTCTGGCATATTTCTTTCTTCTTCCCTTTTTTACTGAATTTTCAAGTTAACTATCAATAGTCAGTATGTCAGTAACGCATACCCAAAAGCGACTAAAGAATTTTTCACCTCTAAAGTATAGCAGTTAAAATATTATTACCAATCAAGGAGACTACTCAATGTAGAACAGTGCCATTATAGGTATCATGAGGTTATTTTTTGTGGTTTATGATTCTCATTACTCGCCAAGCCCCTTTGACTGACAACCCTATGACATTAAACGAGTATCCGCCGTCATCACACAAAAAGCTCGTCTCTTCAAAAGCTTTGTATAAAATATTTGGACAAATGTTTGGAGCTATGGCACCCCAAATAATTTGTATAATAACCGTATTACACCGGGGATTTGGAAGCACACGTGTTAAACATTGCTTCGAAGACGCGTGCAATTAAATTTTGTAAGGGCAATACACACTCTTTTTTTGTTGTTATTGTTTTAATAAAATTCTATTATGTTAAGGCAATCTTTAAAATAATACAGTCATCATTGAAAAAGAGAGTAGATGGTTCATTCATTTATCGGTCATATCAAATTTTTGACAATTTTTTTTGGAAATACTATTCGTAGATTATATAAGCGGTATGTTTGTGTCAATGAATTGCAAAATCTTTATACTTTGAAGTTTAGTTGCGGATTAAGAAATTAAAAAATGTAATAGGTTCGTACTTCTTTTAAGTTACGTAAGCTAGAAACGAAAAAAACAATTTCAACATAACCAAATTATGCAATATTATTATGTAAAATAGCAACAGTTGTTCCATTTGCAATTACATTGAGTTAAGCGACAACCCTACCGCCTAAGGGCAAGCACACACTGGTCGACTAATTTGGTGATGTTGTACAAGTC
Source organism: Passova gellias (assembly GCA_018249975.1). NCBI lineage: Eukaryota > Metazoa > Arthropoda > Insecta > Lepidoptera > Hesperiidae > Passova > Passova gellias. The sequence goes on from DWUN01001175.1 coordinate 4,132, forward strand.
GCTCAACTCTTTACCCTGCCTATTACGATATTGGTCTGTCATTGGTTGTGTCCAATTTTTCCTGTCGATATCGATATTTTTTGTTTGATTTTTTTAAATGATCTTTCTGTTTTCAACTGTGGTCTCTGTTCCACAAATACAAATCCTATTTTCGCTCTAGTTTGTATTTGTCGTATTTATTATATTGTGGTACCAAATCTCAAAACGAGCGTAATGGTTAACGTTTTTATCTCCGAATTCGATAAACATATCTTGGAAACTATCCATTTGGTATTTGGTTTGTTATTTTGCAGAAATGGGCATTAATGCACTTAATTTATTTTGTATTTATATTATTGAATGTCAAGAAATGCTGTGATTGTCTATAATTTCAGTTTGATGTTACGATCGTTTCAAAATATCCATATTCACAAGAGCTAAAACGATATAGTTTTAAGTAAGTTAGTACTGAAAGTCAATTTTAAAATCAAATAATAGTCAAAACAAGTTTAATATTTGAAAGTTTTATCGACAGCGCCCGCCCATCACTAGGCAACTGAATATTTAATTTCACCCTTCGCGCGGTGTTTATTTATTGGCCGTATATTTCATAGCCCGGGGGTGAATTTGCATATTGCTGTTGTTCGATGTCGATGGGGTGACTGCGACTGTGCAATGAATATGCATCAACGTTCAAATCTACCGTAAGTGTACGTGTTAAGCCGAGATTTGCAGGGACGCTGTTTCGCGTAATGGTAGAGATTTGAAAATATTTTTTTCAACTTTTTTCCATTTGCGCCTGCTCTCGCAATCCCGTGGGATTAGGAATTTTTCATCCTGGAAAAAGTATCCTATATCCTTGTCTCCGCTGATTAATACGTAACTTCAGGTAGGTAGTCTCATCAAAATCGACTGTTTAATTGTTGCGTGATTTCCGGACATAATAATAAGATATGACATAACAAAAACAGTTGTTTTAACATCTCGGTTGTATGAAAAACAAGTAAAAAATTGCTTTTAATTTCATTCATCAACTTTTTTCATCGTTACTTCTTATGTTTCGGGAACCAGGTAAGAATTTATTTCCTTTCAAACGATAATTAGTGGAACGCATCAGATAATAGCATCATTAAGCTTGGTGAACGTCAGCTGCGGTTCGGTGTGGGGGATGGACATCGATTGACAGAAGTTTGGAGAACCTTGGAGATGATTGGAGAAGCTTGGAGAAGTATTGTATACTTCAATTCATGCTTCGCTTAGCTTCGGTAAAGAGCATAATATTTAATGCGATTCGTGAATATTTATAGATAGCGTTTGTTATTGCGATACACTAGAAGACATTACTAAGGGGATGACAGAAATAACTTCAATGAGTTTGCCGGCACAAAGGAGTGTGTAAAATCACAGTACATGTGGACGCTCTTTGAAACCGCGATGTCATCGCCCCGGTAAGTGTGTTTAATCCCTTACGCTGTACATATATTTAATCCATAGGATTAATTTTTCGGAACATTTTGCTTCATATGTAGATCTTTTTTATATTTCTGTTTGAATCATTTTTAAACTCTATCGATAATTGGTATATGTAAGTATAGTATGGAGAATAATATCGTTATAATTATAGATTCATTAAGCAGTCGTCGATAACTCTACATAATTAGTATATTAATTTATTTGAAAATTAATAAGTAATTGACTTTGACTCTTGGGGGCAAGTTCGTTTTGATTGTTTTTTATTATTTAGTCTCGATTAAAAAAATATATATTTTAAATTTGTCTAGATTATAAGATGAATTTAAAATTTTTCTATAGTTAGTCAATACACGATGAAATAGTAAATAGCATCTAACATTTCGAAACATACGAAATTACAAGGTGAGTGTAACGATAACGACGTGTACATAATATAAATAATGTATAGAAATATCACCTAGTTTGCTGAGTCAACCTAAAATTGTGTTTCTTGCGAATAAATATGATATTTTAGCGAGAATCATACAAGTTATACATTTCATTGGAACGCAGGTGGTAAGGGCATCTGATTCGTAGAATAGCTACTGTTTTCGCTAGACTTTCGGTCAGGGATCCATGTTCGTATGTAATGTGCGAGTTATTTACTGCAATACAACACCAGACTGACGTTCTCACGGCATTCTGAGAAACTTGCGAATTCTCAGTGCGGGGAACAAGACATGTACAACGAAAGTCAAGATTCGTGTGATACATTTTCCGTTTCCAAAAAATTTTTTTTTTTACCAAAATGTTGCTAAATTAATCAATACGTCAGTATTAATGAGTGCATCGATTCCATTTGTTGTGGTTGACAACGTTTTATTTAAAACCTTAATTGTATTCGTTCACATGTAAAAATTTTGTTACTTTAATTTGATCGTGTAATCACAATGAATGAAATGTGTAAAATTCGTTTTTCGATATTCATTATCGTATAAAATGTTTATTAATTGTTTTTAGTATTGCAGTATATTTATTAGAGATTAGATAAGTATTGGTTTGATGTTGTTTGACTAGTCTTCGGTGACATACTCGTATCTCTACAGACAGACGTTAATTTTGAGGAATGCCGCGAAAAGTTTTCTAAAAACGTACATTGTTTTCGAAAATCACACAAAATGTGGAGAAAATGAGATATACTTAGTAAGAAAGTTCATTCATTCATTCATACATCGAAAATGAACTATTTGAGAGTGCAATGTAATAATATTTATCCGATTTCATCCATTCTTTTACCGGTGCAATGAAATTATTTTTATTACTGTGAATGTGAATTGCATGACGCATGCTGCAGTCGCAAACCGCAGTCGTAAGCCGCAGTCGCAAGCCGCGTCAAGTATTCGCTGACTCTCGCAGACGCTGCGCTAGTCGAGATGCATCAAGTCGTTAGCATTCCTCGCTTTGACGATTGATTCTGCGCGCGTCTCACTCTGCATTTCGATCAACGAATGTTCCATTTCGACATTTGAAATTTTAATTTGCGGAATGTTCGTAACTACCCACATAATGTTGTACTTTTCACCTGCTACGCGGCGATGCGATGGTGCGCGGGCAATTCGATTAATTTTTGCCGTTTAAAATTCGCACCGCTTTACTGGGGTTACGTTATTGCCAGACAGAAATAATTTATGTTCTCATAATGTACACATTTTGAATTTATTCATTATACATTTTGAATTCATTCATTAAACATTTTGAATTCATTCATTAAACATTTTGAATTTATTCATTATACATTTTGAATTTATTCATTATACATTTGGAAATTATTCATTATACATTTTGAATTTATTCATTATACATTTTGAATGTATTCATTATACATTTTGAATTTATTCATTATACATTTTGAATTTATTCATTATACATTTTGAATTTATTCATTTTGATAAGCTTGCATTTTTATTGTACGATTTGGAGACAAAAAAATGAGTTTTCATTACACATCTATATTGAACGATAAATTTCTCACCATAGAACTTATACTAGTATACCTACCAATTATCTAAAGCTTATGAAGTTTCGTATTTGTTTTGGGTATTGTTTTTTATTATTGTAGTGTCTGTCGGTGAATTCACAATAACTGTTTTCTCGAGTGCTTACAAGATACCCACGAATATATCGAATTGAATCCGGGAATCGAAGCCAAAACCTTCGGCAGAGCTATCAAGGTCACTAACCACTTCATCAACGAGGCATGCGAGATATTCTACTTGGCAAATTTTTGATACATCTGACTAAAATGATGTACACATAAGTCATAATCACGCCTTTCAAATAAAATGGCGTTTGAAATATGTGTGCATCAAAATTCCCGACACGTGTACTAAGAATGTAGGTTATATTATCGAATTCGCGTTCCTCATCACCTGTATAATGTAGGTACCGCCGTATTATATAGGAATATATTGGTAGTTTACAAGAGTGGTCTTCTAAATTGCTTCATGGCTCTTTAAAGAAATCGTAAAAAAGATAGATAATCGTAAAATGATTTTATTTACTTATTTATAGACATACGAAAGCACATAATAAAACTAATAACTAAAACAAATAAAATAAAAAAAAATAAAAATAAAAAACCAACCAAAAATTAACATAAAAAAACACCAAAACAAGCAAACGTGTTGCTTATTGCAGTTGTATTATTAAATTATTCGTCCTTGTAATTCCGGATTTGAATAGGACTACACTATCTCTGGAATGTCGTAAGAGGATTCTTCCTGGATAGTGGCGGGTTAGAGTGGACGCTAGACCCGTCCAGATAGCTTTCCCGAGAAAGATGACACTCGTCCACCGTGAGGTATACGAGGGTGCTGCGCTGGAAGACGGAGAGTCCTTCAGTGCACCAAAAGACCCCTAAAAGTCTCTCTCTCTCAATGCGGTCCTTTTAAAAGTCCTCGTCGTGATGTTTATTACTGAATCACAAGAACAATTCGCAGGGTAAGCGAGACCTACCTTAATTAAGGAGCAAACCGGTGCAAGATGGATTGTTAATATAGTGGCAGCCACTTATACGCAGAACAAGTGTCTACTTTATTTTAAGCGTATGTACATATGAGAATATTTTCCCACCAATACTAATTAGTAAATTAATTCAGATAGTAAAAAACTATTTATATTTACTTAGTTATTTTCATCGTACCGGTCTCCGATCTACATGTGGGTACATGGGGAAAAAGTTGCCATTGTTTACTACCCACGTTCTGTTTTTGGTAGTAAATGGACTGGCTACTTTTTCACCTTGGGGCGTGGTAAAGCAGTTACACTGAGTAGGTATTTACGGGTTATAGGACATACGGAGATGGAATTAAAAATTGTCAAGTGCATGTCGTCGCCTAATTTTGGAATCGGACAGATCTTTATATAGCTAGATTCATTATGGTTGATAGTTTTACAGCTTTTTTTATAAGACTAGCTGTAAAACAAGAGCGAAAGATATATAAACAATAGTAAAACATGAAATTTGCCTGTGCATTCTGCATTGAACGTTTTAAAGTTTTCCATAGATATCGCTGTTTTCTATATACAGAGCATATTGTGCAAAGATAATGAATTTTTATTTTTCGAATGCTCCTCTACCTACTTTAATATCCACTCATTTCAATCAATCAATATGTATGTATCCATAATGTACGAGTTATTGCCATCCTTATCACACGCAAACGTTAATTGTATCTTTCTCTCTACTCTTGACACTACAACACACATTGAAACTACAACAAATTACTAATACCTACGACTATATTAGCAAAAACTATGTTGCGTTAATGACATTTTGATTGACTGTAATTCTTAATTGATTCGAATGACCACTAGTGAAGGCTTTGCGTAGTATGGGATCAGAAGATCACGTATAAGGCTTTTTAATTAAAACATATAATTAAGATTCGAGCCCCAAATCGCTAGAGTGGGAGATTGAAATGAGGCTAATACTGTCTATTTTCTGTACTGTGTAATAGTTTTTTTGACAACTTAGAAGTAGGTATAAGAAATTCGCACTCGTATGTGTTGATCAAATCTTACATCCACCATATACTCTATGCAAATGAATACAATTGAACTGTCTGTTTGTAATATTAAAATAACCGCTTTTTACTAAATGCGGTACGGTACATATACCAAAATAACATTTTTTACAATTTTTGTTTGTTTGTCAGTCTGTTTGTTCCGGCTGATCTCTGGAACGGCTAGACCGATTTCGACGGAAATTTTACGAAAATGACGCGGACGAAGGCGAGGCCACAGCTCATAAAAGATAATATCGCTAATGTGGTTTCGAGCAATCATACGAGGCTTTGCGGTCACGCTGCGGTGTGTTTGAGATTACTTTTAACAAAACTGCGGTTTTGTAGCCTTTTTTATATTTGTTTAATACATTTGACAGGAATCTGTGTATATCCGGCGTGTATGCACGAATAGAGTGATGAATGTAGACGAAGCGCGTAAGGTTTGCAAGGACAGAGATATTTGACACTCGGTGCTTTCTGCCTACACCGTTAGGGGACCTGGTGTGATGTTATGAAAGGAATCTTAATAAAATGCTTCTACGTGAGTTTCGTGGCGGAAGTTTTGATGATGTTCGGATTGTTATCAATATCCCGCAAGGATGGTTAGATACAATGGATTAAAATTTGTTCACAAACATTATATTTACATGTATAAACGTGATAAATGTTGTATTATTTGTCTACGATTTGAAAATCAAGGCTTTTTATTAAGCCATATACTTATGCATGCTATAAACGTAAACGCGCGTTTGGTCAGTTTCTGTCTGTTTCTCAATCTTTATACAGCATGATATCATAATCATCTTGAACTTGCCCACTGCTGGACATAGGGCTCTATTACTAAGCGACATCCCACTCTATCCTCGGCGCGCCGCATTAACCTTTAAAACCGAAAAAAATCAACATTAAAACACAATTGAGTTTTTGTTTCCCTCGAAGCATATACTGTCATATCCACTTTTCGTTTCCAAACAAGTAATATTACTAACACTGCGTTGTTTTAAACCAATTTGTTAATGTTTTCTGTGAACAAGAACACCCGCGTGCGATATAAAATAATGTCCGTCCCCGTAATCCTTTCAAGATTGTTAATTTAACAAAACGGACCCATTATAAAGGCATCGCAGTCCACAGACCACATAATTAGTAGACGCGGCATAAACAAAAAAAATTAACACTGGCGTAATAGCGTCAGATATTTATGAACTGACGAAAAGTGGTAAAATGTTAAAGTAATTCAAGGTACAATATATAGAAATAAAAATATTCATTAGAATTACACCATTACTTGCACTCGTGGTCGAGTAGTTAGAGACTCAGACTGTAGAAAGGTAAGTGGGTTCGATTCCCACCCAAGGCAAACATTTGTGTGATGAGCGCATTTGTTTGTTGTGTCTGGACGTAATGAAGATATCTATATAACTATTATATTGTATGTATGTATGTATCTTTATCAGCTGACCGGTTACCATGAAACAGACATTCAATTGCCTAATTTGGAATCAGATAGCCGTGTGTGGAATTGTCCGCAGTTAAAGAAAAATGTGTTTCCAGACAACACAGGGAATCTTAGTGCGAGGGACCATTTTTTATTTTAAAACTAGCTTTCGCCCGTGATCTCGTCCCGCCCCTGTCGCAAAAAATATAATTATTTACGACATCACATTGAAAACCCCAAAAATAATAGTATTTGTCTACTATATAATGGATGTTATTATACATATAAACCTTTCTCTTGAATCCACTCTATCTGTTAAAAACATCGCATCAAAATCCGTTGCGTAGTTTCAAAGATCTAAGCATACATAGGAACAGACAGTGGAAAGCGACTTTGTTTTATACTATGTAGTGATAATGAAAAGTACGTTCATTTCTAACTAATGTCTATGGGCGTACCAGGACCTCAGCTAGCCGATCCGGATGCTACCCGTGGGTGAATTCCAAGTTTTAATTGCTGGCATATTTCACACGGTCAAATATTTTAAGGACGAATCATGACCGTATGTATGTTTTTTATACTATTTTTGTGTTAACGAAAAACGTAAAAGGACCACCTCTGATCAGGGTATTTCTAATCGTGTTTCATTGATATAAATATATGATAGTGTTATACAATTTTGAGATTGAATACCACTTGTTATAACAATAAAAAACTTTGGTACAAAATACACATAGTTTTGATTTCTTTACTTCTCCTTTGAGTGTCAATCCTCATCGTGCTCTTTAGTCTTCTCATTGTAAAGTCTATTTCCAACAGTTGAACGATAAATAGGTTACGTTGTAATCATGAAACGTCACAAATCTCAATTGATTAATCGTAGTTGATTCGATGCCCATGTAGAATAACAATTTGATTTTTGAATAATAATAATAACTGGTGACAATGCCACACACAGCTATCTGATTCTAAATTAGGCAATTGAATGCCTGTGTTATGATAACCGGACAGCTTATAAACATACATATACACATACAATATCATACTTATATAGATATTTTTATTACATCCGGACATAGAACAAACAAATGTGTTCATCAAACAAAATTAATATTTGTCCTTGGGGATCGAACCCACAACGTCCGAATCAGGTTCTGTAACCACTCAACCACGAGGCCAGTGAAAATAATCAAGAATCGCCCGTCGAACCCTGGTAGCTCAATAACATACGACCGCCATTAATTTTAAACGATGTCAGCGCTTGTCAACAGTTTTGGGTCGAATATCTTTTTTGGGTGATAATAATTTGTGACGATTTATGTGTTATCAAAATATAATATAATACATAGCAATATTGTAAAGATATGATATGTCGTATTTTTATTTTCATGTTAAATTTATATTATCTAAGGTAATCTGTAAAAATCTGTCTACTTTTGATTGCGTTTGCAGATCTTCTTTCGTTAGGTGCGTATTTCTGATGTGCTTTAAATATACTGATTCTAAAAAGTATTTCGTTATATTCTAAGAAAATACCGAAACTAAATTAATTGTGTATTAACACGGCATCTTTTGCTATTTCATTCCAAACCCTTTTATGTCCTATTGATAGGGACGGGATAGCAATATTGCTTTGACGCTATTCCAGCACGCTACTCCATAGCTGATTTGAGGTATTACGGGTCAATGACCTTGGAATGTTTTTTTTTAAATATATTTGCTCGTGATATAATGAAGGGGTAGGTACCAACAGCAGCCAACAACTTTGGTTCGATCAAAGTTTCGATCATTTTGCGTTAAAAGTAAAGAAGTTATTAAGCTGATAGCATCGAACCCCACAATTTATTGTACATCCTCTATTAACGCACGTCTCTTGTAAATTTTAATACTTAATTCAAGCTATACATTCTCCAAGTCGACCCGCATAAAATCGGGACAAAAGAATCGTCGAATGTGATGACAAAAAGGGTCTCGTCACATTTTCTGGGAGCAGTCGCTTGATTTTAAACTGTTGTGACTTGACTGCGATAATTTCTAACTTAAAGTTTCATAATGAATCTCACAAAATTAAATCAATTATGCGAGCGTCAAACTTTTGAATTTTTCATGGCCTACGAATTCGGCGGTCTAATTCTCAGTAGTTGGTTTTTATATGACAGAATCTAATTAAAAATCCTCGATTGTAAATGTCAGTTTGAATTAATTATTTTCACAAGACAACTCATGTTCGAAGAATTCATGATTTCATTGTCTTTTTTTATTTACAGAATCTTTTTTCATTCAATGAATAATGAAAAGCGTGCGATTCACTCCACTGACAGTTTTATTCATAAATTAAATTAATTTATTACATGTATAAAAATGGTTCTACATATTAATATACTCATTTTTCACAATTCCACACACGGTTATATGATGCGGTTACGGTTACCGGACTGCTGATAAACACATTTTGTATTGTATATAATATGTTTTTATTACACCCAGAGTTCAAACAAATATCGTGTTTGGGATAAGGTAATATATGTCACGGCCTTTGGGATTTAGAGAATATGTTTAAAACTATTTTTTGTCTTTAAGCACCTAGTCTTTTTATAAACAAAAATAACATAAATGAAAGTCATTTTCATGCTACTTATATAATAAAAGAAGTCTCTGTTTTAGTTAACAAATGTTTGTTAACATTTTTGCGTTAAATTAAAGAAACAAACCAGGAAAATCCGACATTCTTTAAATTCCTGGCCACCATATTCACGCGCTCCCACGCCCGCTCGCTGGGGTGGCACAAATGACTGCAAAGAGCGGGATTCGTTAATATACGTTTTTGGTCACGTTGCAGCGATTAGCTGTCTACCTGCCATTTAACAGGTAATAATTATGAGTAAAGCATCCTTTTTGGCCTTTATATTTTGCTTGGAAAAGTACCACAATCTATACTAACATTATATATGCGAAACTGTATTTCTTTGTTCGTCCTTCTTCCACGTCAAAACAGAGCAACAGAACGGTGTCATTTTTGGTATGGATATAGCTGAAGGCTTGGAGAGTGACATAGACTACTTTTTTTCCTAGTAAAAATTCGAATATTCACAGTAAGACACGTTTTAATCAAATAAGATATGTGAACAACACGCGGGTGAAGCCGCGGGTAACAGTTACTTGTATTTTATAGCACACTAATAATATTCATATAATTAAACCTTTCTTGTTAATAGTGTTTTATTAATACATTAATGACAATGTAAAAGTTCTTTTGGCTTTCTAGCGTTGGCTCAGAGAAAATGATACGAAATTGGACTCAAGCATTTGCAGTCTTCCTTTATAACGTGTATAACTGTGGCGTCTTACTTCGACTCTCATTGTACGTACCTACTAATATTACGTCTGTAATTTTACACCGCACTTATGTAGACTATAAAAACTTAGTCATTTATAAGTATCTAATGGATTTCCTATGCGTTTTCTATATAATACTAAACATTTGTATTTAACGATTTCCCTATATAGCTTTTTGCGTATTCAGCGAAGCATTGATATAAAAGTTACAACGTTATTAAAAGTCTATTGATTCGTAAGTGGTCGTTTATGGCCCTTGCAGCGACTGGTTGTGCAGTGTTATGTGGTCGCTAATAAACCCGTCAGCGCCGGTGTGGTCTTCATTATGGGATATCTGAGCCCGATGATCATCGTAGTGAAGTAAACTAACACGGCGACTACGACCGCGATTGTTGTGTTGAAATTCTGCACGTATGCACGTTGTAAATTCCTATTAATATTATAAGACAAAGACAAAGACGTTTATTTGCACAAATATGGGTACATATAAAGATAACAATAACAACACAACATCACGTCAGGTCCTTAAAGGGGTAGGCAGAAAGCACCGAACGCCAAATATCTCTGTCCTTGCAAACCTGACGCGCTTCGTCTACATTCATCACTCTCTTCATGCATATACGCCGGTTTCGGAGACTTGACTCCTCCGTCAACCAGTATTCGACTTATTTGATCGAGATAGGAGTCTAGGTCTTCCTCGGCGCCTAAATCCATCAACACTCACATTGTATATCATCGGTTTGTCATTCTTTCATCATCCATACTTTCCACTTGTCCGAACCAGCGGAGCATTCCCTTTCTCATTTTTACACATATAAAGATGCTACATGATTATTATTAGTTCAAGCCATATTTTGTGTTTTACGGCGTACAAATTTAAGAAATGGAAGTATAAGTACAACTTATTGTGACAAATTTATTACACTAAAATTGACACACATGTAAAATATTTAAAATAAACACAAAACCGTGACTGGTACCCAGCATTGCACATATATCAAGACCCGGGGCTTACATAAATGTGAACGCAAGTTTGCTTGTTACTCTTTCACGCGAAAACTACTTTACGATGATCGCATCGTGAAACTTTGTACACATATTCTTGGAGGTATTAGAAGTAACATAGGATACTTTTTAAGAAGAAAAAAAACTATTTTTTACGAAAGATAAAAAAAGGTTTGTTAAATTTCCACGTATCCAAGAAAATTAAAATGCTGTTCAAAGTCACTATTCCACGCGGACGAAGTCGTGGGCAATAGCTAGTCGTTTATATAATCGTCGCTATATATCGGTTTTTGACACACACAATCAAACACGAAAAAATATTCCACACGTACCTACTTGTTTTACATTCAACATAATACATAAATACAACAAAAAATATCGAAATACACAGTTGCGATTCTATTTTTTTATATTTTTTTTTATTGGAAGCTATTTCGTTATCGCTATCAAATTGCTCTTAAATAGAAACCTACTAAAATACTGTAATTATAAAGAACATCCTCTGCTTACAAATTCATTATTAAGGGCATGATCACAGTACATTGGCTAGCGATTTTTATGTTTAAGAACTGTTTTCTTTATTTATGTATCCAATTACATTTAAATATCAATTGCCATTATGGTGAAGGAAAACATCGTGAGGAAACCTGCACACCTTAGAGATGTTATAAAGTATATAATATTTTCTGAGGTGTGTGCGGTCTACCAATTCGCACTTGCTCAGCGTGGTAGACTATGGCCTAAATTCCTCCCAATATGAGAGGAGACCCGATCCAGTAGTGGACTAATCAAAAGGGTGGAAAAATTAAAAAAAATCCGACTACAGTTTTCCAAACCAAGATCTGGGGTTCAAATCCTTTCCCATACAGCTGTATATAGTCTTAACTGCTATATACGAGTATAGTCCTATTCATACAGCCCTATTAGAGGTTGTTTGCTTATGTGCATGGACGGCAGAGGCCATTTGTGATTGCCGCCCGCTATTTTAGCTACTCTCTTCACAAATCAGTATCCGCTTCCGCGTCCTCCTTCAATGTGTCCACAGCCTATAATTTGCTTAGGTGTCTTCGGATGCGTATTATTTTTAGCATGTCAGGTGGTTGCACCATCTGATAATATCTACATTACTTTCGCATTTAAATACCGAACGGTATTGGAAAACAAGATGTTTTCGGTATTATACTTAAGGCTTCTCCGCTCTTACGAATATCGCTTAATTTAATTCGTTTAATCGTATGAAGCTTTGCTTAAAGCTCAAACTACCTGTTATTTTATATTTGCCGTGTACATTGCAAACGTTTAATATCATTGGTAACTTATTTAGTAAGACATTCATTCGGCTATAGTAAGAGTGAATTGGTAGTTTATATTGCATTTTATATTTTAAGATCTTTATTGTGATTTTAGTGTAGTTAAAAAGCGATTTTTAGGTCTCGAGCGCAGATTGCATTCGACAAACGTAGAATTAAAACGTACGTAATTAATTATACAGCATAACGTCGCAGCAGAAGTTTGATGCGCCAAGGATAGGATGGTACGCTTTGACGGTCATCGAGAGAGACATGACCAGCGGTGGGATACAGGTTAGCGATAAATAAAATATTATTCTTTTTTTTCGTACGAGATCATGTGATGCTTAAGATATTTAACACTAGATTTACCATATTTTTATGTATACAGCCAGTCAAAATGACTGGTTTGGTAAATCTAGTGTTAAGTACGCAAACAGAACCGGTAAGAACAAGAACTTTTACCTCCAGCTATACTGGAACACAATGCAGACAATCTTTGGAAGCAATTGAATTAGTAAGTTAATTAATTGATGAGTTTTATTAATTTTTTTGTGTTATTTCAAAGAGTGCTGGGAGTTTTTTTTCATCGGCTTTTTTTTCCCGGTCTACTATAGCCTGAAGAGCGCACAAAGTCGAAGTACGATAACTAAACCATGACTTTCATTGAGTGTATGTATGTACCTTATCTATCTATCTATCTATACATATAATAAAACTGTAGAAGAGTTCAATTCTGTACATTGAATAAAAAATAACAAAAAATACCCCTAGGAGTTTCACACTTTTTTTTTTTCACACAAGCAAAAAAAAACATTTTGAAATTTTTGTCTGTCTGTAGTCCGGCTTTCACGTAAAAAGTACTGGACGGATTTTGATGAAACATCTTTTGTTATATAGCTATTTGTCCTCGGCAACATTAAGGCTATAATTTAATTTGAAATACTCCAAATGCTGCCCAAAGTTACTATTCCAGGCCAAATTCCATTTTGGGGATTCATTCTAAAATCGACATTGAAGTCTCCCACGACAATCAGACGAGAACATGAAGTATA
>DWUN01001176.1:0-17749 GCA_018249975.1 Passova gellias
AATAGGTGGTGAGCCTATTGCCATGCACCGGGCACACATCCAGACTCTGAGTCACTACTGGAAATTCTAAATTAGAACAATCCAGCAGTACCCAACCCGGGATTTGAACCCAGGACCTCTCGATCGGCAGTCGCGCAAGAAACCGCACGACCTACGAGGCAATCAGATAGTTATTTGACCTATTAAAAATAGCGAATATGTTTTGGCGGGGTCAAGAAAATATTGTTTCACAAATCAAGTATTTACAGAAATTTCAAGTATTATAGATTTTTATGTAAGCTTAAGAGAAACGATGTAACGTTAAACTATATTTCCAACGGGAACTGAAGGAGGCGAGAATTTTTAAGTGTTTACAAAATTCCCGGCGAGCGCTTTCGAAAAGCGAATTGCCGGTATTTTATATGTATTTGAAGCTCTGAATTTTGGTCTACGAAATGAATGGCGTCGTAGCTCCGTCATTTCTAACGCTCGCCATGTCACGCTCGCGAGCGCTCGCTAGCAAGCAATAAATTGCCCGTCTCTATATAAAATCTGTGCACATAAAGCATTTTTTCCTTTGAAATACGAGCTCGGGTAGGTTTCTAAAGAACTATTTAACGGCTAATTTTCCGAAGACAAACTTCCCTGTAAACGTTCCGCGAACTCTGCCCCAGTTCAATTTAGATGTTTTCGTGTGAAAGCAATTTAATCCGAACGCAAATGTGCGGATGGCGACACACGCCAAGTGATATAATAACTGAAGTTTATTTCACTTTACTCTGTATACGACATTCATTGGAATATTTTGGTTGGAAACATTTTTAAACTAACGCTATAACATTCTTTAAGCGCTTCTTTGTTTACGTTTTGGCATGCAATTATATTATATTGCTGAAGTTCAGGTTAAATACGAAGCTTTCAGTTTGAAGCTTGCAACAAATAGTGTAAAGATAACGAGGTAGATGGGCTATGAAAAAGTAGAGAAAATTAGTCAAACAAATTTTTAGGTGAAAGAAAAAATAGTTAGAAGTCTAAAAACCGACAAAAAAAGTGACATAGAAATATTTATTAAATTAGTTTTCATGCTTAAAAACATTTTAATACGGATATTTAATCAATATTTACTACTAATAATACAATAGCAGTGTTAGCGTAACAGTCCTCTATCTGGCTGTTGGCTTAAATGCTCAACTTAGCTTTACCCAGTTGTCTTTTATTTACATTAAGCACTCCGTAACAATCAAGGCCAATACCGGGAGCACACCAGCACGGTGCGAAATTCTATGTTGCATGAAGTAATTCAAAACGCAACTGTTGTACGCTGTGGTCTCAAACGATCTTGTCGCCCCACACTCATCGATACAGATGTTTCTCAACACCCGTTCGGAGTGTAATAGGCTGTATATATTTTAGTACCAGATAACGTATCCACCGGAAGCTAGAATGACTCTCCAATGTCGGTTCAGCCGTAATCATTTTATGGAGATGATATGACCGACGTTAAACATTTTTAACGTATGTTCTGTTAACCCTTTAGATTTTTTGCTGCGGTGACGGTAGCCATGCCAGTCGTTGTTCTTAAATCGTGAATATGAAAAAAACAATTACATATTATGTACATCATATTTGAGAAAATGTGTCAAATACCAAAAATGCATTGAAACAAAATAGATATACAACAATCATCATAACAAAGGTAGAACTCTACGGCTGAAGGCATTTGTCGCGATCTCGGGCCGTCCTGACAAATTGTGCACTTAGCCGCCATCTTACGGCCGCCAGACGAATGTACGTGTAGGTGCCGCGTGCCGCCGAGGATTGGCTCGTTTCTCTCCGATTCCCGGAGATTTAGCAACGGGCTTACGTACCCCGATCGCTGGGTTATCGAGTTTGTGGAAATAAAAATGTCGCAACTGTATTCGTGATCGTGAAACATTATTGGTTTTAGCTAAATAATACTTTGTCTCCGAGCACTGCTTCGACCTTTTCGCAAACGATTGATATTGTAGGCGATAAGTTCGCGTGATACTTTTGTTCTTGGAAAGAGAACAATAAGATTTCATTTTTCTATATATTTGTCGTTTTGTTTAGTTATTCCATATTCTTGGGCGATTTTCCCACTTATACTGATATATCTAACTTAAGATCGAGGCAGTGCTCTGGAACCTTGTAAAACAAGTACTTATATTCACTAGGGGCATCCTGCCTACATTTTAGGGAGGGACTTGGCGTGAAAATTATAATAATAATACATTTGAATAACTATCTAGTTGCTAACTACATTTTGTATTTGCTAGTGAACCTTAAAATTACAATATCTCGAAACTGTTAGGGAATAACGACATGCAGCGATTGCTATAAGAATTTCAAACTTAGCCGTATTGAGATGAAGATATAACAGACAGAGGTAGTTTTGAATTAAAGTCAAAGTTAAAAAAATATTGATTAACAATTTAAAATATTAATATGAACCTTTTTTGTTTCAGGATCTACAATCAGAAATCGAGACCCACCGCGATGTGTACGCTTCGCTCACCGGCACGGGGCGAAGGCTTCTGGGATCGCTGTCATCCCAGGAGGACGCGGTTATGCTTCAGCGGAGGCTAGACGAAATGAACCAACGCTGGCACCACCTGAAAGCGAAGAGCATGGCTATTAGGTAAGGATGTTGTTTAGAGTACTTTGCAACCTTATGTCGATAACTTCAGCGGTACCATAAAGCAATTTTTGAAGACCCTTAACGTACGATCAGATCACATCGGTATGATGTCGTCTTTGTTTATAGCGTATGCGTGTGTCTGATATTAGGAACGTTGTAGCGACTGTGAGTTTAGAAATGAAATTTGTGCCACATGGAGATTACCGAGGTCCATGAACGCAAAGTCGATTAAACGCAAATCTGATAGCTTTTAAAACACTCCTGTTCCCCTCTCAATTAAAATTTAAAACGTTTTGCGTGCGATGACGGGCCGCAAAGCAGCGGGCATTTTGAATTTTCGTTGAATATGGTTCGACCTAATCTCACCTGTAGAGAGTTTTAATGAAATAAAAATTTATATGATATGCGTTATAACAATTTTTACGTAACATCACGCCTGTAATCCCCGAACATTTCACCAGTTACGTAAGTCCCACAATGGAATAGGTGGTGAGCCTATTGCCATGCACCGGGCACACATCCAGAATCTGAGTCATTACTAGAAATTCTAAATTAGAAAAATTCCAGCAGTACCCAACCCGAGATTTGAACCCAGGACCTCCCGATCGGCAGTCGCGCTAGCAAGCGCACGACCAACGAGGCAGCAGAGCAGAGCAATAACAATTTTCATAGGAGATAAAAAAACAGGTCGCCCTATTATTTCGGTACTGCTGTAGATTCTGGCCTCCCCCTCGAAGGTGTAAGGTTCGTATTCCTGTCAACTCGAAGTGTTCTCTAAGGCACATAAAATCTGCTAACCAGCACCATACATGGTCTTTGCATTTATCATCAGCCATCCGCTGGACAGATTTCTCCCAATCTGCACCCCTGACCCTTTTCGTCCACATTTTGATGAAACTATCTGATAAAAATTTATTGCTTCCTCAACGTTGTCGATTTACCTTATTAGTCCTTACATCAGTGACAGCGAAACCAGGTTCAAGCCATGATGAATATTGAATTGACGGCGTGCGAAGTGATCATCCTCATTACCCGTTAATGGCAACTAATTAGAGTCGGGAGCTCCAATTGATTTACTCTGCGGGCGTCCTTGCCACTACCGATGTCTGTTCCCCCGGGATCGATGATTGAAGGGCTAATTGTGAAGTGTAGGGTTGATGACACTATATTACGTAGAAAAGATCATCATTTAATAAAGTTTGGGCCGCTATGCTATAAATATGGTCCATTAATTGTGATATGTAATGTGACAGAATGTGAAATGTGCAAAATAAAAAATGATTCCGTTTTTGTGACGATACCCTATTCCAAAGGGCTCGCAACGCTCTTCAATTCTGTTTTTTGTTTGTACCAAATCCAAATCTAATTTCCCATGTGGCGTTGACATGATCGCATCAATTTTATTGGAAGTTCAGCTCAACTCGATGCAAAATAGGCGAAATAAAACAAGTGGCTCCCTATAGTAATTCATTAATACACTAAAATATTCTAAAAATAAATAAATAACGTTTCAATTTCTGCCACGAATGTCCAGCTCAAGCAACGTTGATTAAACACACATCGGTATTTCCGAAAGCATTTTTAAATGTCACAGTCGAAATGACAGATTGCGAGGTGGCGGGAGTAGCGCGTACGTCAGCCATTTTGTTTTTATGTTTGCTTTTTTTCCTATAACAAAGCAGTTATGCGTGTTATTCATATTGAGAGCTGGCTTGAATATTTCATGCGCGTCAGGGATGTTTTTATTGTTTCCGTAATTAGATTGTCTAGTTCCGACACCTGGTTTCATTTGATATATTAGTATCCAAATCGTTAAAAAGGCTACAATGTGCGCGTGTGATTCAGCTATTTGTGGGAATTAATATAGCAATCACATATTCAATTACATCACTTCTTATTCTTTCATGATATGTTTAACGTGGCGCATATTACGGTTTGGGCTTATTATCATTGGTAATATTGAAGAAAACATTCACATCGGGACAGTTCGACAAATAAGTGAGTGTCTATACATCGAAGTGAATACATATAGGTCCGGACGCACAAGTGCCACTCAGCCTTAAGCCCCTCATACATTAATCAATGTCTCTAATTGTGTTATTGTCTTACACATAAACGCGTCACACATTCCAACTGATACAATTCCCGTCTCAATTGAACTGGGGACAATCGGGCGTGTACCGGCGATCAATTTGGATCTTAATATCGCATTAATGTTGTGTGATTAATAACAATCTTAGTTTATTATGACAGTGGGATAACTCAGTGTCAGGGCATTACAGGTAGCGGTGTTAACAGTGGGAGGAAGTGTAAACTTCGACCGATGGATGATGTAAAAGAACTTAAAACATTCGATGTTAAATTTGAAAATTGTTTTGATTGTTTATTTATCTAGGGCCACCGTAAGCACACAAGTGATTTGAAGAAAAATGGTACAAAAGGCAGGCTAAATAGTAGGTACTTTTTCCAGCTAACTTTAGGAATGTAAAAAAAAAAATTCTAAAAAAAGGAAAAGTAATGAAAGGTACAAAAAATCTTGTACGATGTAAAATGTAACGGCAAATATTGTTGCGACAACACAAATGTAGAGACACAAATACAATAAGTTTTGAAGGTTATAAAATATGTCCATCCACACGTTATCATGTCTGTCCGTTATATTCAGGTGTGTCGCATACGAGCGGCGCATTTAGCAGCCTATGTTTTAGATTTTACAATAATTAACCACGCGTACTTAGGTGTACCGTATAGGTTTGGGCATATAGAATTAATTCTGCGTATTACGTATTGCATCGCTAGCAAGTTAGCGCACGGATGCGTGTGTGGTGCCACGGTCCACGGTCCAACCAATCGCAGCTCCTCGATATTATATTGTCTGTTGTAGGTTATCTGTAAACGAATATGTCATTGGATTGCTTCGAGTATCTAACAGACTTTCGAAATTATACGTGATATAAATAAAGGTCATCCCACAAAATATTACTAACATGACAAACAGCAGACATAGAAAGCAATCTCTTCCAAATTAATTCTTTGGGAAGAGGGTATAGAGAATGGAGAGCAAGGTGAACAAACTGTAAGACAAATACTATCGACGTATGTATCACTAAATACAGATCGCTGCAAACACAAATTAGAGTGTAAACTCACCAACAGAATATATATCTCAATTCACATAAATCTTTGTTCCTAATGTCCGAAGGCGCTGGAATCTGGAGCTTACATCCTTTGCTAGGATCCGATTTATGTTGGTAATTGAAAGCTCGCCACATAACTCTACCCAACGGCAATCTTATACGATTAAAACATTTAACGTACAACTTTGGAACGAAAGGAAAAATATGAATTATAATCTGCGATAATACATAATAGAGTTGAAGAAGAAAAGAGATGGATTGAAAAAATGTTTCTGAATAATTCCAACATCGCTGAATTTCAATTACACGAAATCGCAATTACGTTGGCGAAATCATAAAAGTTGTACTGTAAAGAAAACTGGAACGGTAAAATAAAAACAAAGGGTCGAGTATCCGCCACTCACCTTACACCGCTTTCTGCGATCTTTCATCGGCATCGGCGTCGGTCGCTACTTTTAATTAACAGTAAAAAATTAGCCAATTCATCAGAGAAACGCCCGATCCAATGACAGCTCAATAAATATCCGGCGAAATTTAATTTCCTCCCCGTTACGGTCATTCTTACCGTTCTGTACCGTTACGGGCTATCAAAATGGCGGATTGTCGTTGTAGCTTTTTTTTACGGAGTCTTTTATCGCAGCTTTCGTTCACCCGATGTTTTGAAATACCCATTACCATTAATGTTGTATTACATCCCTTAAATTTTGAAATGTAAGTAACAAGTTTCACCAAGTATGCCATTCTACTGACAGAATGTCTCGAGAATTCTGCTTAAGGGAAAAAAGGCAATTATAACTTTGTTCTTTCATCTCGTGTCTTATGTAGGTTTCATCTGATGTAGGTACAAGCGTCCTCGTACGTTTTTACCACAACAATCTACCTTATGTTTCATTGTATCCATGTCGTAGCCTCAAGATCTTTCTCCATATGAATCTTCTATCGTAATGCCAGTATTTCGATCACGAGCTCAAACCCATACCTTAGTTACACCTCAAAATGTGTGCGGTGTTTGATACCATTCATGAAATTTCACAACTTAATTTTTACAAAGCTTGTAATCTGACCATTCGATAAATATTATATTGAAGTTCAATTTCCTCCAGCTTTTCATTTATTTTACTTCACAGAATTAATGAGTGTAATTTGTTGAACCACTTAAGCATTTGATTTACGAAAATTGACTTCATTATTATGTTTCCTTGAGAGAAAACTTCGAAAATGTTCACAATACCATTTAATGATCTATGAGTTCTATCGTTACTAGTAACAGTTTCGTATAAACTGCAATATGTTAGCCTAACCGATCGATGCCTGCGCTCTTTGTAATATCTCCAAAGGCTTTTCGATCGGCAACTTCGAGCCTGGAACCGAATTAATCATTCCGTGGAAACTTAATGATACGTCATAAATCTTTTCTTTCACGACATTCGAAGCCGTAAACCGTAGCTGCAGTAATGTCCGCTGACCCTAATTTATTTCGCATCTATTATCTTTATTGTGCCCCCAAGAAGTTACGAGTTACGAATTACGTCTAATCTTTTTTCTTTTATTGGGAAAGTAAGGATTGTTGTCGTGATATTAATTGGCTTTATCCACCGAAAGGTACAAATGTTCGAGTATTATGGCATCCTACTATTTTTATTGTGATTCTTGATCGAATCATAGATTACACTACAGTTCACGGTTTCCTTCACTGTATCTTTTTTTTGGACAATGGATTATGTTGTGTAATTGATCCTTAACGGTCGCTTACTTCATCAGCCCAACCAATATTTCTAGTTTCATACTTAAAGGTGTTTTAGATCTATTTTTGTAGATGTGTCAATAAACGGGTACTTTTTAAGTTAAGATCTTAATCAAGATCTCAACATTGTCATTTATACTATATAAAACAATTTACATCAAAAATAATCGAAGCCTTACCGGTCCGGTGGTCGTTCGTAGAGGCTTTCTTGATTTTATTATTATTCCATCATATTAGAGCTCTATAAGGTCCTATAAGCCTATAAGGCTAAATCTAAGAAAAATATTTTTACTCTGTGCTCTGTGGTTACCCCATGTATGGTGATTTGATTAAAAACTTTAATACAAAGTCACCGTCTACTTACATAGGTGTAAAGAACTAATCGAATGAGGCCTCGACGAGAGAAACTAAGTTGATACTCGCAAACACACGAAACAAGCTGTGGTCCTCAACTTTTGTACCCTTTTAGGGTTTAATGAGAAATTTATCTTGTCCTCGGCAACTTTGCCGCAAGCCACAACAAAGCGGCGCGAGTGAAACTGGAATTTGGCCAAAAATCCACGTCTTGAACCTTTGTGCCGCATTCTTGAATACTAAATGATACAGGCCCACGGGGGACAGGATGGCGGTACGGAATTAGGTTACTGTGCGTGCATACCACTGAATGCTTGGGGAAATTGTTCCTAGGAATTTCGACACTTGAATCTTTCAGTGCTGGCCTTGCAGCTGGCGGAAAAAACGTATCGACTGAAAGTAATTTATAATACGGATGTTAAACCGTAGTGGAACTATTTCGTATACATAGAGCGGCCTAATCGTTTATTAGAGTACCTGATTACTAAATCATATATGAGCATTATGAATATAATATTTGTATATACACGACAATTTAGTCCCAGAACCATGCAATTTTTACAAGATACTGCGAAAGTTTCCGTATCACATTTTTTCATCACTAGGAAATGAAACATCCAGTTCCCCGAACCAAAGTGTCCAGTTCGTCCAGCACTTGTAATTCTATCCCTTCCCGCTTCCCGGCGACTCCTCGAAAATACGAGAGCGAGCGTCTTTCTCGCGTTATTAATATTGTCACGTTTCTCGCGAGCGCGCCATGATGTTGAAAAATGGCCGGACATTTTATGAACTACAACGATGGACCCAATATTAAATTGGAGAGGAGAACTCGGGCCCTACAAGCTTTACGTAGTTGTTAGATTTATGGCATTTTGAAGCTCAGGAAAACGGTTCGTTTTTACGATTGTATTTTAGATGTCCTAATTGAAAATATTAAATTGTTATGCGAAATTGCTTGCGCGATAATAGATCGCTAAGCTCGCGCCGTATCGGCTTTCTTCGGCCATTTTCCCTGAAAATCGCACATATAATAGGACCGTATATGTATAAACAATAACAGTAGGACACGTAAACATACATAAACGTGTTTTACTGCGCACTTTGCACTGCTAGGGCCATAAAACCGGCGAGCCAAGTGCAACGAGATACGTCGCCGGGTGATAACGTATGTATTGCGACGCCATAAAGACCGCTTTATTACGATCCAATTGTATATAAGATCTACGGAGCCGCGTGGAGTATTATTGTAGGCGATTCGACGACTCCTAAAGATCATTTGCTGGATATGGGTATTCTCTTAGAATAAGGCTTCCGAAATAGTCTTCAACGTTTAGAGGACATTATGAATAGCTTTGAAGCTCGTGGAAACCGATCAAGACTAAGTATTGCCTGTAGCTTCACCCGCATGGTCAGAATAATTTACTTCGACCATACATCATACCGTTATTGCGACGTGACGCATCATCTATAGCGCTAATTTAATTGAAATGTCTTTGGAATGGAAATGAGATATTTTTCCCCAAAAAAAGTAACCCATGCCACTCTGTAGCCCCTCAACTGTCTTTATGATAAAAATCACAAGGATCCGTTGCTCCATGTTAACGTGAAAAAAGACAAATAAACAAAAACACTTTAGCATGAGAAATTTTAAAACAAGTTTTAATCAAATAAGCGCCGTAGATGGCGTTAGGGGCGCAGTAAAAGTATGGCATGTGGATAAAATAAATTATTTTTAGCACGCGGATTAAGCAGCGGATTAAAGCCAGTAACTTTATAAGCGTAGTTCCCGCTCGCACTGCGACCATACACCCCGTACTGCATAGGCAGTCCTATAAACGGCTGTTAGTGGATCCAGGGCGATGCTGACCCGGCTCCCTCCGTATGTCCTTTCTAGCGTTTTATGACGGCGAAATGGCTATTAAATATTCATGAGCGATGTTTTTATACCTAAACGCCGCGGGTTCGATTCCCACCCGGGACACGCATTTATGTGATGTGCACATTTGTTTGTTTTGTGTCTGGGCGTAATAAAAATAAAAAAAAAAGTATTATATCGAATCTAATGTATGTTTATTTGCTGTCAATGTATACAGGCATTTAATTGCCTACTATGGAATCGGATAGCCGTGTGTGGAATTGTCCCAATTATTATTATTTCCCTTACGATGGTGTCCCATCGGTGACCGTAAGCTAAGCAGAGGCTAGGTTACTATTGACTGATGTTGACTGATTATGTAAAGTAGTTTTAGTATTGGTTTGGGTCACATTAACCACATAGCCAGCCAGGCTTGCTTGTACATACTTTTAAATTTATCATACTTATAATACAATAATGCAGCTGTTCCAGTGTTAATTTTTATGTAACAACACGTTGAACAAAAGTTACCATCGCATAACAAATATGTGGACACGCGGAGCCCTTGTTTAACTTTGACAAAGTGGTCGGCTAAGGGCGTAGGTGTAGCGGTTGGACCCTTCCGCTTTGATGTATCTGTTGTACCCCTATGTACCCTCATGGCGAACCACCCGCTTTGACCCTTGGCAATTTTTCAAAAACGTGTTATCAATTTAAATACGGCATGGGCCGGAGTGGAAATGTGTCGCGGTTTGCCAACCGAGTTGTACGGATGTTTTAGATCACATAATGTCTTACTTAGACCAGCATTCGAACCTCGTATCCTCCGAGATGGTTCCGTAAACGCTTAGCTAACACTAAATCATCTTTTAACAGTAATAAAGTCGAAATTGAAGACTATTAATCACAATTATTATGTATAATTTCATAATCGTCAAATGTCCTTCATAATTAAATTCTCGGGGCCCCCTCATTTCGTGAAACAAACTGAAGAATAAACCTTATCGCTTCGCGTTAAGACTCGTTTTGAATTTTAATTGGATTTCTTCAACTTGAATTTCTTTAGCCGCTCCAATTACGACTTTAATATAATGCAATAAGAACTAAATGAATTTCACATTAAACAACCCCTTTTGAAAGTTTAAGCGAAGCTGAGCCAGTATCAAGTTCTTAGTGAAAGATGAGATTTATACAACTTCATTTAGTGCAGTCCAACAACATATCGATAAAATTAAATGAAATATCTCGTTTTATAGAAGTAATGAACAATATCTGATTAACATTTTTAAAGTTACTACAGTTAGGAAAAATCATATTATATGGCGTTCGCTGACAAATCTTAACTTTTAATACCATATCAAAACCGTGTTTAATATTTTTCAATACACTAAAATAAACTGGAAGTATTGAAAAACACTTATTTTATACTCGGTGGAGATGCAATTACTAATTAAACTGGAAAAGGCATTGAAAATAGCCAGCCGGGTCATTCGACCGGAACGACTCCCGCCGAAAGGCTTTTCAATTCATCACAAATGACCGGCAGGTGCTCCGCCGCTACTATTCAATGAAGTAAAACAAAAAGAAATCAAACACTATCGACATCGGTAGCTGCTCCCTATTTACTCGCGCTCGCGACTCAAACATATTAGGGCTGCCAAAAGCGGCCGGATTTCAACAATCGTAGCGATCTCGGCTTACGAGGGAGCCGAAACCCTGAAGTGAACACTTGAATCTTATTTCATGTTCCGTCGTATTTCTACAA
This sequence comes from Passova gellias, assembly GCA_018249975.1. Lineage (NCBI taxonomy): Eukaryota > Metazoa > Arthropoda > Insecta > Lepidoptera > Hesperiidae > Passova > Passova gellias. Next base: position 11,494 of record DWUN01001176.1, read on the forward strand.
TGAAACTGCTAACGATTGCTTAGTACAACGTTTATTAACTATGTAGACATTTTTAACCAAATTTATACATTACAGCCGCTTTAAAGAATGTCTTTGCGAATATTAAGAATTCACTTTAAATAAAGAAAGACTTTTGATATTATCGTGTTGTGGCGAAATTACGTAAAATGAGGGGGAACCAAAAACTATCAAGCAACATAAACTTATTTTTATTGGACTTTCATATTACCAGATCTTAGCTATTTGTAAGCAACTTTTTGAATCCAATCTAATCCATGAATATTTGCTCAGGATTTATGGTCAGCGACGGTGTTAACGGCGGCTTTTCCCACAGGAACCGTCTGGAGAGCAACGCGGAACACTGGTCGGCGCTGCTCCTCTCGCTCCGGGAACTCACCGAGTGGGTCATCAGGAAGGAGACGGAACTGAACGCCCTCGCACCCCCGCGGGGCGATCTGCCAGCGCTGATCAAACAACAGGTAACCTAACTTATGCGGCGCTTTTTAATTATCATAATGAGATTATTACAATGATCAGGTTTCGGTGAATATAATGATTGTGCCCTGATTTGATATTTGTTCGACTATCAATGCAGATTTATTTTGTTATCCTCGAATTTCATTAATTGTATGTTTTGTTTTTTCAAATCGATTTTATTATTTTTGTAGAAAATATGTGTACTTTTGCATTTATATGTATTTCAGGAATTGTTACGACATAACTCTTTCTTGCTTTGTTTCTATCCGTACAATGTTTCAATTTCATTTCAACATGCGAGTAACACGTTCGGCACTGCTTTTGTGCCAGAATATTTGCTTATAAACAGAAATATGCCCTGAAGCGATAAGGGAAATAATAATATATTTACGCACAAAGGGTGAAGCTCATCAGAGCAGAAAGTGGCGGTGGGCGTTAGACGTATAATAAATAATTCGGCACGTCAACGTAATCCCCGCGTCGACGTGCGTTAAATCAGCCGCCATTCGCGCTCGAAACGGTCAAACGCCATTTTGGTTTCGCGCGACCGCAAAATGGCCGCCCGTCTCCGCGCAGGAAACACAGCCATTAAGGTTAATTATGATTTGTGTTTATTTACGAATGGATTTGAGTGTGATTCGACTGTTTGGACCGAATATAATACCTGTAATTCGGTTGCGTTTATATTCGTAAATATTACGACGAAAAACATTCAATTAAGAACTTCAAACAGTGCATTATTAGCGCACTTTCCTTACTTTTATTAGTTTATTATTTAACTGGTTATACTTAATTTTTTTCTGATCCTCTCTGTACAGTAGATAATCATTAAATGGCTTGATAATTCGTAAAGACTTGATGTTCTTCCCTTTTGACTAATTTCAAAACAATTAGTATGAGAAAAATTGAAACATAGCCAGTAATATTAAACTTAACTAAACCACACATATAGGAAAATCAGTTTCAAAACTTTTTCGTCCAAGAAAGAAGAGTTGTAAATACGAAAATGATAAGTAATGGCCCGAGCCCGGACCGAAGCCCTTAGCTGTCCTTACGTTGAAGTACGGTACTGGAGGGCTCTATTAATATCTATCTGATGTCGAACAGTAGACAAAGTAATACTTATTTGCAATTCTCGGATACAATATCACGGATTTGTCGTTCATGTAAAGAATGATACGAGAGGTAACAGTCACCGATATTTGCATCTAACAGCCAATAAAACTGTCGGAAAGAGGCTGTTAGTATGAATTATATCCAGGAGTAAGTTTTAGTAAGGGGTCAATACGAATATTAGTTGGTTAGTATTGTCTGAAAACAGGACCAGAGGAATAGGATTTTTCGTCTCTAATATTAGTCCAGTTAGTATGTAGTATATCGAGATACACGAGAACCAACCTGGCCACGTCCTACTGACCAAACACAGAATGATCTCCATATTTGTATCGGCATCTATAACATTTCGTGTACATTCCACAATTAACCACATCTTCATTATCGTCACCTTTCTGTAATATCCCTTATGTGAGCACTGACCGCTCCCTCGTTTCCAGGACGATCACCGCGCGTTCCGCAGGCAGCTGGAAGACAAGCGGCCGGTGGTCGAGAGCAACTTGCTCAGCGGCAGACAGTACATCGCGAACGAGCCGCCACTATCCGACACCAGTGATACTGAACGTGAGTATTCCCACACTAATATACTGCAGAACAAGAGAGAGGTGGACACAAAACGTCTCTCCAAATATCTCTATCCTCAAAGACGTGACCAGCTTCTTCTACATTTATATCTCACATACGCACCTAATTCGAAGTTCGAAGTTTGGACTCCCCCACCAGCCAGTATCTAATCTATTTGGTGGAGATAGGAAAGTCTTGGTCTCGACACCTTTTATATACCTGTTTCGTCATCCTTTCCTCATGTCCGAACCATAGGTTATTCCCTTTTTCGTTCTTACACCAATACTCTCTTCTACACAAAGCGTCTCTCTTTCTTCTGTATTACGAACGCGGTGGACGAGATTCGAGGCACATATTCGCCGATCGTTTTATTAAACTTAAGTTACATAGCTTTGTATACATTTTTATCTTTGTATACGTTCATAGCCTTCGTGTGCCCCTCAGTTTACAGCACGCCAAGATCACTTGCATCATCACGCCGGAATACGCTATGTTAGGGAGACACGGATATAGAGATAGGTATATCTTTCATCTTCGTCGTAGCGACGATCAGATAATATTTCAATTTTATTCGAGATCGGTACGAAGGCTGTAAACATCCTTCAAGTGTACTTACCTAGTATCAGGGATATAAGGAAAGTGAAAAACAAGCTATGGTACCCTTACATGATATATTTAGCACACAAACGTTTGTCTTGGATGGGAATCGAACTCACGACCTTCTGTTTAACAGTGAATGTTTGTAACGACTGCACCAAGACCGATGAGTATCTCTGTATGGATTACTCTAACAGTTTGTATGAACTGTTTGTTCTCTTCGTGTATTGTATGTTGGTGTAGTGTTGGGACAGGTCATTGCGCCGGCTGTATAATTAAAACGTCGTCAGCATGTAAATTAGTTTCGAGGTCGTTACATGAAGATGTAACTATGTTCGTGTAGATCGGGCTGACCTTATAAATCGTAATTAACTTACTGGTACATTTATTAGCTATAGTGGTTGGTAATCCTTACCATTGAGGAGTTCTGGGTACGATTCCGTCCGAGGCAAAATATTTGTGCTTGAATATTGGCTACGTGTTTAGTAAATTATTATATTTCAAAGAAATCACTATATATAACTACTGCTAACTATACAGATAGAAAGAATTTCAAAACAGAATAACAAAACAGATTCGGAGCTTTCCGCCTACCTTTTTAGAAAAACTGGCGTGAGGGTATAATAATAGTACGCAATTAGTAGAGAAGCAGTTAAACAGTCATCAATGGTGACTGGATTTCCATGAAACATACAGTTTCTGGAGCGGTGCAAGTTAAAACAAAGGGATAGTGCAATTAGACGTGGCCCGCTCCGCTAATTGCGAATTCCGACTACGCCGGAGATGGACGCCGGACCAATCACAATTGCCGATATGCACAAGGAGATTGTAATTGAATCGTAACAGCCAATCAGCGAGCTGGAAAATGACGTGATATCTTCGCCCATTGGCCAATTGGAACGGCGCGTAATGGATTCGCTTTGTGCTTACGTTCGCTGTAAAGCTATGTCGGGTTTGGTTTAATTACATTTAATTATACTTGCATATGTGCGCTTTTAAAGGGAACTGCCTTGTTCTCCCTCTCTCGATTCTGTTTTAATTCTCATACATTTGACGGACCTTTTGGCCCTGTTGTTAGAGACTAGCCACTAAGCCGGAGGTGCCCACCAGGTTCAAATATTTTTAGTGATGAGCATATTTGACTTCCTACCGACTACGGTCTTAACTCTTTCGTTCTGACCACTTCATTAAAATCCTCATCGATCCTGGTCTTTTAAAAGTACTCTTGACCCAACCATCTTTCTGGGTTTAGATTTGATCAAAATCAATATGCAAATAAATCAGTATGCATGTCAATTCGTTATACTAACAAATGAATGATATGCGCATAGATAATTGAACTGTGTCATTCCACGCCCTCTAGTGTTATATTACGAAACTTCAGCTTTGAAAAGTATTTGTGCTGATGTTATTTTCATAAGTGAGACGAGATTTCTAAGATGTCATTTCTTTTCTTTTTAATATGTATTTATATATAACCAAATGATTGTGGCACGCTTGTAATTCACTGAAACTTTACTGACCAGTATGTATTTTAATGATTCATGTATTTCTATGTTACGTATCTACATTGTATGTACAAATAGAAAATATAGAAATATTAATTTTTTTCCGTCCTACATTTACGCGGACAAAGTCGCAGACACAAGCCAGTCTTAAATGTTCTGTTTAATTATTCCATGACGAAGTGTTGCATCCGTTCCTTATAAATGGCGGATATTACAATTTCGAGGATTGTACAGGCTTCCCGTACACTTCGGAATATATTATTTTACCCAAAGTAACGAAACCGCATCTTATCTGCGAGTAATTAAGGATTTTCCGTTTAGGGTTGACGGTACTATCAAATTGTTTTTTAATCTTATCTAAACTCAAGTTTCTGGCACAGAACACTTTTTTGAAATCAACTCAAAAGTAAAATGAGGGCTGGGCATAAATAAATTTTTTAAGTGTCTGTTGAAAATAAATCGTAAATAACATTAATAAAAAGATTGCATAAAAGTGGCAACCCTAGCGATCGCAGGTTTGAGAGGATGTACAGGCCGTTTAATTAAAACAGGTAGTTTCAAAGGTTCCGTAAGATTTGCTCGCGGAGCGTTCTTTTTCAATGTTTTCGGATCTGCTTTCGCAATTTCAATGTTTGTATTATTCGTGTTGATGTTAATTTGGTTTTTCAACCGGATACGGCTTTTGAAAATGTAATATCATGTTTCTTACGTGCGTGTAATTACGCTGCGGTTGAATGGGGAATATCTTTTTCAGGATAGTGAAATAATTTTTCTGAATTTTGTTGCGGTTTTATGCAGAGATGGTATCATATTTTGTTGTTTGAGAAGGAAACTTAACGAAAATTAGCATATGGGATATGTTTGATCTAGTCGTTATGTTAGGGTATCTAATCTTCGGAACGGCCGAATGGATTTTAATTCGACTTTCACTGGAAGATAAGGTAGGTTATAGGGCAACATGTAGGCTATTTTTGAACCCGAAATTCCCACTCGATCGGGATATACGCCGGTAACACCGCGGGGCACAGCTCGACCAGTGGAAATGATGTAAATTCAGTGTCATTTCCCTCCCCTAGTTCTTATCGGAACGAGGAGGGGCGGAGGGACGCGGGAGGCACGCGAAGGCGACGTGCGAATTTACGACAACTCCGATCGGAATCGTACATGCGCGCCGATCTATGTAAAATACGTTACTGCATTCGTTATACGTATGTATGTAGGTGAAATGTGTTTAATAATAACTGGGGACAATTCCATGCACGGCTGTCCGACTCGCAATTAGGCGTTGGACGCCTGTATTATGGTAACCGGACAGCTGATAAACATACATATATACATACAATACAATACTTATATCGATGTTTTTATTACACCCAGACACGGAACAAACAAATGTGCTCATCACATAAACATTTGTCCTGGGTGGGAATCAAACCCGTAGGGTCCAGCTTTGTAGTCAGTCTCTAATCGCCCGACTACGACACCAGTCCGCTATACGTATCCCATATATTGCTGGCTGATGGACAAAAAATTTGAGAGTTGGGCTATGAATATGAAAATTTGGGGTTACACGGTATTTTTCGATATCATATTATGATACCCGTAGATAAAGAACGTTACATAGGAATACATACATCATTTGCAATTCTAAAAAGATCGGCTTTTCATTCGGCTAGTAAAGAACATAGCCCTGCAAACGGAACAGGGGTAACGCGCAACGCGCAAAATGCACGAAAAAATTGAAAAGAGAAGTAGCAGCTGCACGCCGCGATGGCGGACTAGCTCGCGTGGCGTTGTCACTGGCCGGTACACTTGCATGAGGAATCAACAACAATGATAATAATATTACACCGAACGTATTGAAATCTGTTGGACCGGTAGCAGACCCGTACGTTTCAATCAGTTGCGGAGTGGAACTGCGTTTCAAACCACTAGGCCAGTGATTCTCAACCTTTTTTTTGTTGCGGCACATATTTAACGATTTCAAAATTTCGATC
>DWUN01001177.1:0-17745 GCA_018249975.1 Passova gellias
GGACCAATATTTCCTGAGATTAGCGCGTTCAAACAATCAAACAAACTCTTCAGCTTTATATTATTAGTATAGATATATCTGTAAATTGGTTGTTTTCTTAAGATTCTAAGGATAGCCTAAGGTGGATTTGGAGATTGACATCAGATTTACCCTCTGATGATTAATGAACGATTTGAAATTACCAAATATTATTTTTAATATTGCACAGGCTCGCGCTTGACAACGATGCCTCCTGATGATAAATAAGGTGCGTTTTAAGGTGTACCTTAAGAAATGTTCATTCTCTTGTCAGTGATTGTACAGAAAATCCATGAGATTCCAACCGGCTTATAGCAGTTGCGGTACAAAGTGATTTCCGTTTCTAAAATGCCGAACGAGTTAAATTTTTATTCTTTCATTAATCCTTTTATTTATTCATTAACTTTTGCCCGCGACTTCGTCCGTGTGGTATAGTGATTTTGGGCACCATTGTAATTTTCTAGGATACCTTGAGAAAATTTGACAGTTAAATTTTATTATCTTTAGTGAAAAAAAATTTTTTTTTTCTTAAAAAGTATTCCATGTTGTACTTCTGATACCTCGGTTAAGTCGTTTTCGCGTGAAAGCGTAACAAACAAACTCACATTCACATGTACAATATTAGTAGGCACAGATTAAATGCAACGACAACCGCTGGTGATCAAACTGTAGCGCAATCGTTATGATCAGAGGCGGGGAAAGTTCTAGAAAACGTGATCAAAGCCCGGCCGGTTAACCGGTTGGTGGGCTGGACTTGTCCCATTGTGACCAGAGACTAGATGGAGACAGTTACGCTCTGATTGATGCAGCGTGTAACAGAATAACAACGATTAGGCTCCAATAAGCATATGGGTCGATGACCTCTGCCCTTTGCGTAGATAAAAAAAAAAATAATAATAACTGGGGACAATTCCAAACACGGCTATCAGATTCCAAATAAGGCAATTTAATGCCCGTGATATAGTAACCGGACAGCTGCTAAACATACATACGATATAATGTTTATACACATATTTTTATTACACAAATACACATAATAAACAAATCGAATGCAGCAATTAACATAGTCGGTACTACATTTTGGCCAATTTTGTTTCATTGCATTAGAAGTCTTTGAATATCCATATCTTTGACCTCACAAAGTATTAAGTATCAAAAAGGACATTTTCGATGTTTTTCACTTGGAAATTAATCGGACGTTTTCTCGACGCTCAATTAACAAAGTGGGTAGATACGTTTATTTGGCTGTACTCAAAGAAGACACTTTTTTACTTTCGACTTTGTTCAGTGCTGCAGTCGAAATGTTCTCGTCATACAAATGTTTGTCTTGCGTGGGAATCGAACCAGCGACCTCCGGTTTTGCTCTCGCGGTCTGTAACCACTCGAGCACGACGCCACGATCGGTAGGAATGGGATTGTTAGCGAACCATCGGCTCTATTTATCGAAGCTGAAAGGTAACGCTACAGTTTCGCGGCCCCTGATCTTCTGGTCGCCGATGCCGAGGTTACGTCGCCCGCCCCGCCCACGCGTTAAACCAACGACATACATCGCAAATGGCCGATAACAGGCGTATTTTACATAATCGTATTGATTTACAAATAGGTAGCTAATGGATTTGAACTACTTCAACACTAGATTGATTGCCCAAAGCAGTCACTTTGACTGTTTTTAAATTTAATTGAACGAAGCATAGAAATTACTGCTTTAAGCGGTCATTTTGACTGTTTTGTAAATTTATTTCGATTAAAATTAAAGCAATCATTATGAATATTTTAAATGCCTTTAAATTATAAGTATATAAAAAGTCCTATTACCTACTTCAATGAATTTTATCCTCAATAAATACATAATTTTTTTGTATCTGAAATTTAAAAATAGTGAAAATGACTGCTTTGGACGATCTAGTGTTATTGAAAACTCTATTTCTGCAGTCCTGTTACTAACGCTTACTCACCATCGAATCGGATCGAACCCAAACCCCCCGGAGAAGGAGGCTACATTTCAAACAACTAGGCTATCACCGCTACATTAGATTACATTATTCAATTACACTAAATATTGTCCACAAATTATTTACGTATAGGAATATTTGGTAATTTTTTTTTGTGTCTATGTTTGGGGGGTCTAGGAGGGGTGGAGGGTTAACTTCCCCTCTGCTATATACGATTACTAGCTGACCCGGCAAACGTTGTTCTGCCATATAAATTACTACCTGACCCGGCAAACGTTGTTCTGCCATATAAATTATAACAGTATTTCTCTACTATATATCATACATACAAACCTTCCTCATGAATTACTCTATTCATTAAAAAAAACCGCATCAAAATCCGTTGCGTAGTTTTAAGATTTAAGGGAACAAGGGGACATAATGACAGAGAAAGCGACTTTGTTTTATACTATGTATTGATTGGTAATGATAAAATTGACGCCACTAATTTTATAGCTAGAATTAATGTTTCCATACCAAGAAGACAAACCAGATATTCAGACATTATAATATAAGCCTATCGTTGCGAAATCTGCACGCACAAAAATTGGTCATCATAGACCGTTTAATATGGGTATTTCGTATATTTTCAATACCTACTACTCGAATCCACTGAATACGCAAAGACGCAAGAGCATGAAAGATGAATATTGCCGACTAAAAATACATTTTCACTCGCAATACTAGACATCAAAAAATCATACAAAATCTTGCTTACCAAACAACTAGATTTACGAAAATCATACAGAGCATGACAGTGATCTTAATGCCCTTGGAGTTGTATTTCATGCGAATTTCATACGCATCTCGAGTATGTCGTAGACGATTACTAAAATAGCTGAAGTGGCAAATCATCTTCCATTACCAATAAATTGAAGTTTTGCGATTGATATTGTACCATTACGCTACTCGTAGGTCCCTAACGGGGTCGACAGAAGGTACCGAGTGTCAAATAATTCTATCTTACCATAACCGACGTGCTTTATCTACATTCAACACTGTCTTTATACATGTCCGAATCATCGGAGCAAGCCTTTTCTCATATTTACAACAATACTCTCTTTTACAAAAAATCTTATTTCTTACATTATTAAGAACGCTTCAAAATCTGTATTAGTTATGTAAATATATGTAAATCGTGCTCTATTTAGAGATACAAACGTTCGCAAATAATGTGTGTGTTGATGCATAATAACACTCCCTGGGTTGTAAAAATGAAAAAAATTTGACTATAATCCATTCATAAAGTACGCTAACTTGTATATGAAGTTTGGGGTAGATAATGAATATTCCAAAAATATCGTCTTATTTATATTCTGAAATCGCCTGAAATCATCACAGTATTTATTTTTATTATAATTTTCTCGTGTAAAGTCGCATCTCATAATATATCTCCGCGCCCTAAATTAACAAAATATGGCTGTCAATAGGCGACAAAGTCGTAAACCAAAATTATTATTGTAATAATGAATGAAATAAATCTAGTACAATATTGTATTCCCATATTAAGTACTTCCAACATATTTACTTTTAACGAACTTAATGAAGCTCTATTAACAATGTAGATACTGAAATGTATTGTTGCTCTACTACATTTCTTTACTTCTACTTTAGTATTTGTATGGTTTAAATATAGTTGTTGTTGTATAAATAGTGTGTTAAAGATTAGTCTGTTCACTAGATATTTTGCACGTACGAAATGAAGTCGATTCAAGCGTTATTATTTTAAATGTAGAACATAATTCTCAATACTGAGATGCTGTAACGAAATTGTATAATCCTTAAGGAAGTATTTCGTACATAAAACATTATCTTGTATTTAAGTAGATATAAACATAATATATTTACAAATACACTTTGTCACGTTAAACATATTATGCCTACAATAATTGACAAAGGTCTTTCCATATCGAGCTGTAACGGAATATATTTCACCACTGTGTCTCATAGGAATAAAGTTAGAAGTCAATTTGTGTTTAGAAACCAGTAACTAGAATTAAGATTATAAGGGTTACTGAAGTCAATATATTACTTTAGGCTGCGATGGCTATTTCTAATGTTTTACGACACGCATGAGATAAGATAGAATCTGGAGAAAAATATCATCTAAAGGATTTTTATGCGACGTTTTTAGGAGACACGTTACCAGGAAGAACCATCACAAAAAGTACATTTTATTTTACACTTACGTGTGTGCGGTGCGGAAGCTCAAACAATATCTCATTCGACTCGCTTACCAGAATGTACAGTCTATTCTGTACGTTATTGGGTTCGCTAAGCCATTATTTCGCTCTGTGAGCCATGAATTTTTAAAGTAAGGGTAGCTACAACTTACGTTTTTATTCCTGTGTGGACACGGGCTCAAGGTTTTCTTTACATAATAATACATACTAATTTACCTGTTCAAGAGCCGACTGCGTCACCTCTGTTTATGATCTGTAGCGTAAAAGAACTGTTAGAGCGAACATTAAATTTGCATTATTATGGAAACTGTAGAATAGTTTCCATAATAAAACCGCATGTCGCTGGTAGCTCATACTAAAATTACCGGAGTCATGTATTCCTGTAATTTTTTATCTTTCGTAAAGCAATTATTTTTTCTTAAAAAGTATCCTATGTTACTTCTAATACCTCCAAGAATATGTGTACAAAGTTTAATGATGATCGGTTAAGTAGTTTTCGCGTGAAAACGTAACAAACTTACATTCACATTTATAATATTGGTAGGGATGAAACAGAAATATAAAAAGAAATGTTTGTCCAGCAAGGAATTATACCCGGAAATCTTTACATCACGCCGACTGGCTTGGTAACCAAACTGCCAATTAACTATAAACCAAAAACATGTTAGACAAAGCGAACCGTGTCACATAGAGTATATTGACATAATAAATAAAGTTGTTTACACATTATGCAAGTGATCGGCGGGTTGAATACATTAGAAGAATAATCCAGTGGACAGAATCGCCCTCTGAAATACTTCCGTATTCGTAGAACGACACCCAAAATGAATCGCGTGCGGTTTAAATTAACGCATGAATGAAGCTGCTTTCCCTTGAGCGCTCCCTATCCATTGACAGAACAAAGAAAACAGAGAGCACATTTGAATAAGGCAATGTATGTATATGTACAAAGTTCAATTTCATCCTTGATAGAATTACGTAAATGTGTTAGGAAAGTTCCGAGAAACTACGATTGTTAAGACTGGAAGTATAGAGAGTATTCATTGTAAAAATTTCTTACTACAAATTCATTGTTATCACGATGTAGAGCAGTATTTAATGAAGGGGTTTTGTGGAAAAGTATTTATTGAAGTAACGTAGGTACTTGTTGGTCGTGTCGGTATAATGAGAACGAATGTTGAAAATTGTTTATGAAATGAATCTTAAAAGTGTCTTCTTTGCAATAATAATGTATTCAGACTAAACAACTGAAAGCCCTCTGGTTCGAAATCAGCCAGAGTCGGTGTTATAATAACCATAGCGCTGTTTTATTCCATATTATGTATACGTTTATAAATACATACTTATATAGATAATATTAGACACGAGGTTAGCAGATTTACTTCGTTGAACATTTTTGTAGATTAAAAAGCAATTGTTTAAATACTGTATATTTTCTATTTATTCATATCTATATTCTTTGTATCTCCCTATATTATATCCTCGTCTGTTTATTTAAAAAAAAAGTAATGCCTGTTTTGTTATGACCTGCCAGTGGTTATAGTGTTAACGGACATAACACATCAAGTTTTCAACAGAGCTAGCAACCTTTTAATGTCACCACAGCTTGTGTATATAAACTTAACAGAAAGGTAAACTAAAACAAGATGAATTAAAACAGTATTAAAAGAGTTTGTCGTCACCAGACTAAACATCTTTGAAAAGGTTTTAATTGAAGCGGTGGATGTCTAAGGAATCTATTGGCCCATTACATCTATTAAGTAATTTACACCGTTATCAGATTACTGCTAAGTTACTCTTTTACTCCAAGGATAGTTCATTATAAAGGGACATAAGAAGGGCCTTTCAATCCCTGTATTTTGTTAGAAGTAGATTATACTGATTTGTATTCAAAAATGTGGACGAAGCTCGTCAGGTTTGCAAGGACAAAGACATTTGGCACTCAGTGCTTTCTGCCTACCCCGTTAGGGACCTGGCGTGATGTTATGTATATATTCCAAAATATCTGGACGGTGTATTTTTTTTCTAAAAATTCTGTTATTTCTGTTAACTAAATCCAATATCTGACGCCAACAGAACAACAACACAATCGAAACAAAACGGTAGGTATTTTACACATATGCATAATCTAAAACTGCAACATGAAGTTAACAATTTTCGCAGTGTTTCACATGCTCCGGCTGGGCTTTCATGAGAAGCAAAATTATGTACCTAAGTACTTGTACTTTAACTAAAAACGTTCAACGGTCACTCGATTTTGAATGAATAACTACAACATTTTAAATTGAATATTGTTCATATCATACATAGCAGGCAATTTTCCGCACTTTCGAGTATTTGTATCACGGCTGTTTCCAATATATTGGACTAATTTGCCCGATCTCCGAATGTAACCGAGATTTACGGGCAATTGAATTCTGGGGGTCGAGCTTGAATGTTGTGATAAAAAATATCCGCTGATGACACATTGTAGCACATTTATAGTTCAATGACATTGGACAATAAGACATGCCGTCGAAAAAAAAAGGTACATATTAGGGTTTTGTAAGTAGCGCAAAAATTGTATACAATATTAAAACGCAAAGTGCAACCGTCCGTGTACACCGTCGGCATACAAATAGTGTCCTGAATGTTTGCACACCCGTTTGAATTTTAAGCAAATCCGATCCGCTGACTTTCCAAAGAGAATAAAATATATAGTTATCCCCCGAAATCAGAACTTGTTTTTTTTGATCCAAAAAATTACTTCAAGTTTAAAATTTCAATTTGAAATGACCACAGAAGGAGTGCTTTTCTTTATTTCTATATTTATATAGTATATCATGTTTATCATAACAGCAAAGATTTACCTGTTTGTTTGTTTGTCCTTCTTTAATATCGAAGCATCAGGTCGTTGTAATTTTTGGTTGGCGAGTGACGTAAGTTACTGTTTTCACGGAATCATCTCATTTCCACTGAAAAACACGTCTTAATCAAATAAGCGCTATAGATGGCGCTGCGGGAGCAATAACAGTATGACGTATGAACAAAATAAATTATTTTGAACCACGCAAGCGAAGTCGCAAGAAACAATTACTTTATAAATAGCCTTATTTGTAAATGTATGATAGTGAGTCACTAAACAGCATTGGCCGACACAAATAATTTGTTTTTAAGTATCTACTGTTCCATTTTATTTAGTTACCTAATGTATATTGTCATCAAATGCTATTTCTAGCAACTGGAAATCGTAGTCAAAAGACACAGAAAAGCCTTATGCTATAAAATACATTTTTCCATTTATTGGATGCGAACAGAATGTCAAACACGCATGAGAAGATTAATGAATGTGGCGATACAGGCAGGAAAATGTTGGGATTATATGAAATATTGGGCGCATATTCAGTTGTATGCGGTCAGGGTATTTTCTTATTTTGTATAATGAGTATAATCCCTTTCAGTGAAATCAATAAATGCCGAAATCCAACAAATTTCGGCACCATAATGTTTATAAAAATTATATAGTATATTTATTAAGAACTACATGGAGATATTATCGGAAGTGATTCAAAATCAATTGCTTAAAGCAACGTTATTCTCAAAATGTGTAAAATGTACATATATATTGTATCTTTGAAGAATATCGTCACTACTAGAGTTACTGCCAACGAGGCTTATATTTTTTTAGGAATATAATACTGAGTATTGGCGGCTTCAAACGCGTTCAATGTAGCTTTTCTAGTAATCTGCTAGTTTTTCATGAACATAGCCTTATTGCCACTTTAGTTCGTTGAGTTCGTCTTTTAGTATTTTCTTTAATACGTCACTACAGACACTATGGCGTTTCTAGTTTTTTTTACTGATTTATTCAGCAAAATTATTTTTGGCCACAACACGATTTATATTCCTGTGTTTAGCACGTGTTTCTTCCGAAACTGCCAAAAACCTGAAAAATATTGGTAGGTATACGTATTATAAGTCTCCCCGTCTGTCGGATTTATATACATATATGTCCGAAGCAAGAAAAACGCTCGTATTTTTGCCAGCAGCGGCCATCCTTCCCATTGTTGACTGCACAAGGTGTCACTTAACTTTACAAAATATTTGCAATTTACAACCACGTCAAAGGTATAGCTACAGAGCTACGCGTTAGTATACCTTGTATTAGTAAAGCTTATATTGTAGTGGTAAACATTGTAATTAAAAAAAAGCAATTAATACACAAACACAAGCTCTACTACTGCCACTACTTAACCAGTTCTTATTATTGTTTAACAATCATTTTTAATAGTTATTAAATATTCGTAGAACGGTTTATACTTATTTATTATCACTTGATACAGATTTTTGTGCTTTCAAATCATGGTATACAAGAACTCTTAAATTAATACGGATTTTAATTTAATAAGGTATCTTCGTTAATTCTGTTACAGAGACCGCGGTCCCAACTTCCCTGTTTAATTAATACCCTCTGTGGTAGATTAATTGTCACTACAGAGCTTAAGATTACGGACTAAAGCGTCGTTTATGACGAGCCAAGGCGTAAAGCGCCTTGAAATGTTTTCAGTATAAACATTAATACGAAGATATTTGATCGCTTCGTTTCAGATCAAATCGTATTCTCGTTTAATATATTATTCTGCTGTATATCGTTAGTGACTAACATACGCAGTAGCTCTGGATTATGGCGCAATATGTAACGTCGCTACACGACCTACTACGCTATGAACCCTATTTTTTCTCATTACGCTACACAGCACCGAAAACGAGGCCTCAAGTTTTTCACTCGAGTTGTCCCATTGCGATAAATATGGTTTTGCTTCAATTATTCACGTCTTTTCTTCTTGTGTCAAGGGTATCCATAAGATTTATACAGTTGCATTATCATCAATGAGACTTTTTAAAGTTTCTAGATTTTTTAAATATTCTATAGTATTCATTGCATTTCTTTTATTATTACAAAAGAAGAACAATTACAAAAATTAAAACTTAACGTTAGTAATGATGCAATTGAAGAAAAGTATTTGATAACATAATTCAATGACGTAAACTATTCAAAGTTAAATAAGTTTCTATATACTTAAGGCAGTTTAGATCGTACGTACGAGTTTTGTACTATTGCACTGAGTTTCTCATATTTGCTGTTTCTGATTACGAAAAATCTTCGTCACTGTCCGAAGGCTAAAAAACATATTTTTTGTGGAGGATAAGCTCTGACAAATAGAGACAAGGAACTTGAGCCACGTTTTATTATAACCATTCAATTAAACCGTGAAATTTAGCAAACAGATGGTGTTTAGAAAGAAAACACTTAGAAATTTGAGGTAATTGACAGAAACGGGTGCATTATTGTTAATTGCGCTAGATCCATTAGAGAAATATGAAATTCTCAACTTAAGATGTTTACAAATTATTATTTTTATTTGGATCTTTGTTTTTTGTATGTGAATAACTTAAAAAAAAATGTTGAATAGGCAAACGAAGTACAGCAGTTTTATTTGTTTATAAAATTGACTATGAACTCATATAAAGAATTTAAGTAATAAGTACAACCTGAATATATGTATAATTGTATTTAAACTGTGTTTAAACATTTTTATACATTATAATGAAAAGTAAAATCTTAATCTATAAAGTAAAAATATACTTCTCTATATGTTCTGTAATATGTCCCATATTATCATGGGTTTGATGAGATGCGGTGAAAATATAGGTACTTATTTCGGCACAGACACGCTACATCAAGTATTATTTTCACGCATCAGATATTTTATATATTACCTTCACAATTCTTCATTTGAGTATGTCTGTGAATTTTTATATGGTTTACTTATTGAACGTTGATATCTAAATGAAATCACCCATTTTATCGTCTTCTTTGTAGTTAAAATATAGCCTCTCCTTTGAACATAACTTTAGTTTTCATCAACAACTGTAAGTCACAAATAAATATTTCATTATAATAATCTAAACTGGTATACCGATTATTTGGTAAATGTTTGTCACCATCCATTTTCATAAACGATTATCGTAATCATCATCACCGTTACGAGAAATTTCAGATGTGCGGATCACATTGCTGTTTTTATTTTTCGGCTTTATTACACGTAATAGTTAATATTTCAAATAAGCATCAAGATCCACCTCCAAGATCGCTTGGAGTAGTTTTATCAGTATAACATCAGTATTATCAAGAAAATCGTCGCTATGAAAACTTCTTCAGTATAATATAAATATAAATCCTTGTAAATAAGGATCACTGCACTAGAATAAGCAATACTGCTTAGAAAAGTTATAGATTATAACAATTATAATTTTATAGAGTCGCAAGGCTTTTTATTAAAATTTTTGCTTTTTTATTGACCGAGACATAAGAAAGGGTGAGAAACAATGCCCTAGATAAATTACTTGTCCAAAAGACCAGATAAAAATGCCGTGTAAATTGTGTAATGAGCTTTCTTTTGAAATAATCCGCGAGCGCTATGGCATGCGGCTCTTCAAGAAAGACGCGGAAAGTGCTCTCCTCAAAAGCTGGCAACGCTTTCGCGACCCTCGGTTGTTGTAAATAACCATAGGAGACTATGACCGCTTAGCATCTGGTTGACCGTGAATGCTTGCTGGGCGTAATTTAAAATATCAAAAACAGTCGTATTAATATTAGCCGATTTTGTACTTTTGTAAATATTTTCTACATAACACTCGTATACAGATAGGAAAAAGTTTGTTTAGAATAGTTGTGAAAATAGAGATTCCTCATTCACCAAATTCTCTTTATGACAAAACATAAATTATATGCTGTGGTTTTGAGTTTCGGAACATGTCGTAACCGAAGGTAATAAATCGTAAATGTCTAAGCATTGAACAATCTGTTTGTTAAATGAGCATTTAAATACGCGTTACGTAAAGTGCTCTAGAAACATTAATGTCGCTTGTGCCTTGTAGGGTATTTGTTTATTTCAAACAAAATATATATTAAATGTTTTTTGTCTGCTTTACTTTCTTTGTATAAAGTTTATTGAGGAAATATAGACATTATTTTGTTGCATTTGATTGGAATATTAAATTGACGGGCAAAATGTATTGTATAAAATATTGTTGTATGAACCCTTAATGTAATAATCCTTAAAATAATTTTTCTCTGCATTGATTGGAATCAATAAAAAGGACATAAAAAACTGATAATAGGAAACGAGCAAAATAATAATACCATACCGTACTTTTACCGTACACCCGTACATGTAAAAGTATGTAGTAGTATATATTATCCTCATATTGTAGGAGCCATTGAATCTATTGTTGATGAGTATTACCTAATCAAACGTTACAAGCACGCCATTGTATTTAGGGTTCCTGTTTTATTATTTATGACGAACAGTCTGTATGAAATAGAACCTTAAAACTATTGTCATCAGAACAATAGACAAGGTTTAAATATTATTTGTAATAGAATGGTGTTATTTGATGAATTGGTTCATATTTTGTCCTGTTTATATTCATCAGAAATGTTTGGAATGAAATAATTAATGTCAATTATATTAAAAAGCAACAAGGTTTCTCTTTTCTCGGAATTATAAGATTTTGCAAATTTATAATTTTCACTTTTTTAATTAAAACCGTTTTCACTAATAACTTTCATAAAAAAACATTACAGCTAAAAAGTTTTAGTTAATTATGGCCAACTACTTTGTTCAGACTTCAATTTGCAGAGGTATCACGGTTTGAAATAATTCGGTCACTGGACAGTAGTACCAGTGTTGGAGTGTTTCCGTTAGGGACCTGACGTGATGGTACAATAATTAATTGTGAATGCCAGGGGCTTTATGGCAGGACTTATTAAGACTCGACACGGTCGAACTTCTCCCTTAGGTAACAAGGCATCTGTGAATAAGCTCTACATAAACATTACGTTTATTTCGGTTTGCAGCTGTTTATGCACAGCAGAGGGTATTGAGATGAATACATATATATGTGCCTCATGATTAAAATAGAGCAAATATTTGGCCATTTCAAACCAAGTAGGTACGTTATATCTGAATGTAAATAAAATAAGGTAACGTCATGCGAATTGGCAGACTTCACCTCAAAAACATTGCTTTCTATAACATCTCTAAGATGTACAGGTTTCTTTATATTGTTACCTATAATATACTATACCTGTAGATATTCAATATATCTACAGGTATAGTATATTAACGTTTGAACTGTAGTATACTTTATTTGTTGTCAAGTTTCTTAATAACTCGTTCTTAAGGCCACTTTATAACAAACTTTCAGTTAAAGTATTGACTTTGCTCAATCTCTATTAAGATCTAATCCAGTTCAATATTTAATTTAGATTATTGCAATGGAAGTTATAGAAAACTAATCAAACTAGAACTGTCACTGTTGAAACCTGCAGTTATTGGTTACCTATATTACGACTACGATCTACTACTTTACGATGGTGCCGTCACAGGAGGTTAGCAATAAAACCTTATTCGTAGGTTAAGTTTCATTTTATGGGATTTGTAAGTTATCCACGATTGATTTGGTAATAAAAATATATTATGGGTTAACTTACTATAAATACGTACCGCGGAATATATTTTAGAAAACGAATTGTTATTTCATGAGAAATTTCAAACAAATTATTCAGTTCTCTTAACCCCTCCTTAATATCAAACCTCATTAAAAATAATGAATCCATGAGCGCTTCAATTTTTGTCATCTCTTTTAAAATTGGTATCTTCTCACAACGAGAAGTTTTAACGTGTGTTTAGTTAACAAGGTGTAAATAATGTTATTTCTGCCTAAGTTATGAGATTCCGGTGCGCATTGATTTGTTCAGTTGGACTTTAAATGAGTTCACGGGCGTCTTTCCAAGGGATATTTACGTATCATATATTCACTATTTATTTATTTCATTGCCATATAAGTTTTAGCACCTGTCATAAGTTTTAGTATTAATAAGTTTAGTGTTAACATTTATTTTGTAATTGTAATTTTGTAATTATTTATTTTGTAATATATTACATTGTATTTATTAGGTGCGTAAGTAAATTTTTGATACTATTCAGCCTATAGAAAATTATCAACGGTTGTACTACTACTAATGGACAATTTGTTGTAGGTGGTGCGTATGTTCGTGCTCGTTGTTATGGTATTCGCTTTGTGTTGGCTTCCGTACCACGCGTACTTTGTGCTCGTGTACCACCACCAGTCGCTGGCTTCCGCGCCCTTCGCTCAACACATCTATCTCGCCTTTTACTGGCTAGCCATGGCCAATTCCATGTTCAATCCGTTAATATATTACTGGATGAGCAATAAGTAAGTTGGTGACTGTTTTATTTTTACTTTATTTTCATGTTGTTCAAATAAAAATTAGAAACCAGACTACTAACTGATACATACAATCCCATGTACTCGTATATACAAGGGTACATTTTAAGATCTTACAGAATTGTTAGCTCAATCTATATTCGACATGTTACGGAGTAAAAATTTTCTTATTAAACTTTACATTATTTATTAACGTGAGTAAAGTTATCATAACTTTACTTTAGATATTAAAACCATTGCAAAATCAGCAGTTTAGTATGTGATATTGCACTTTTATATACATAAAACTAGCTAATCCGCCGAACTTCGAACCGCCTAAAAATCAATTAACAGTTTAGTTACACAATTTATATCTCAAAAACGACCATACCGACTTTAATGATATTCGAGTTTTGAATTCCTCTCAGCCTCAAATTTATTGCTTTTTGTTTAATTACCTAAGTTTTACTTTGAATTTAGATATCAAAGCTTTCGTTACTTGCAGGTTCCGAATATACTTCCGGCTCGTGCTTTGCTGGTGCTGGTCTTCGAAGACTTCGACGCCCAACGACCTAAGAAAACAATTTGAATTGAACAAATCGTTTTCAGGTAAATCCGTTGGTCTCTTAATATATCGCATAACGTGGCCGATGCAACTATGTTCCCTACCATATATATCATTGCATAAAGGTGGTTCGGTACTAGTAAGTTAATAGCTCGATTTCTGGATTGGCTCGATTTATGCTGAAGACTTCCTATAAATTTTACGGTTACTATGCACAACAACCGCAACCCACAGAAGAGCCCACTGAAGCACTGAATCGCTTATGAAAACTTGCTATTATCTTCCCATCCAATAACTAAATGCGGCTAGTATTGCTACCTTTCGTTTACGATCTGCAACCGGGCATGCTTTATTATGATGTAAAGACGAGACTACATTTTTTTTTACATTTCAATTCAATTCTTATTTAAGGTACTTATAAAATGGAACTCTGTGACATTCTACGTGCTACTGTATAAAATGACCTCGACACTCCGACACTCGACAGTACCTACTGACGATATTCGTATCGTAAATAACAAAATCAACAACACTGTTTAGTGATTATTGTTATTTACAATAGAGATTGCTTCCATAATACAAAGACCCGAAAATATCAAAATAATACCTAAAGAAAACCGAATCATACCCTGAATAATATCCAAGAGGCCTCACAATTCAATACGTAATTTTGCTAGTTTAACACCTCCCAGAATTGGGATCGGCGCGTTGATTAGTTTTGGCTTCCTTTTCCTAAGGGAATACGTTATGTTAGCTTTTTCTTACTGAAATTTTGAGACGTATACACATACAATCCATACACATATTTTGTTGACGTTGGTAATGTAAGTTATAATTGCGAAATGTGACAGAAAAAGTTTTTCTATTATTTTTTCTCCTGTATCAATAATAGGTAGGTAGACAAAAAAGAAGGTTAATTTTATGTGTCGCAGTATGCCACCTACATGCATCTGTTTCTATTTGCATTTGTTTGTTCTTTACGAATCAAAACCTACAGGGTACTTCTCGTGAACTCAGAATCTTGAAATTTGGTACGAAGCAACGTCTTCTAACATAGATAAAGGAAAAATTGCAAAACTCGTAAATTTTTAGTTACATCATATAATAAAAATATTTTTAATAATTTTAAAGTTACTAGCCCTTTCCGCATAAATGCGTAGAGGTATTAAATTGAAATTCATATAAAATACTCAGTCTATAATACCTTTAAGCTGTAACAACAGTTAAGTTTTTTATGTCACTGCACTGGTAGCCTGCATATCAGTCTGTTTGGGATGGAGGCAGCCCTAGAGAGGCAATTAAACTATGGCCGCAACCCATTTTATAGATGGCATAATCAATAATATGCAGCCTAAAATAGTAGACTTATTACGAACATATTTCAAATGTAAGTATTTACGTTCTGTCTTTCGAAGAACATTTATTCGTAATTTGAACATCATTGCTCGACATCAATCATTTTCATTCATAACTATAGCACCTCTTTTACATCAATCAATCATTTTAAATATTGAATCCGGACAGTTGTGAAGTATACCAATTATAATTCATATTAGGGTTATTTTTTATATTTCTATATTTTCAAGGTATGTCGAAGTAAGGTAACATCAAGCATTTTGTACTATCTCATAGAGCATTTCTAATTTAGCCATAAATAACAATCCATAAATAAACATATTTCACGTTTCTACATTTCTGTTTTCAAAGTACCACGAATATAAATCTGTCTATGTTACAGACGTTTATGAAATGGTTTATGAAGATTTGTCGATGTACGATTTAAGGGTGGGTAGGTACTGTATTAATAAAGAGTATTAAGTTTTTACCTATTTCGTAAAATTGCTATGTATTATTTTATCATTAAGCGTTTGTGTGTTAATAACACCGCGGCTTGAGAACGACATTGTCGTGGTGCTTAATGTATGACGACCTACGTACATTATACTGCCTTCATTTAACTGTCAAAGTAACAAATGCGTTTACATTTTGTCCTTTCTTTTTAGCATTAGAAGCAGTATAGTGACATTCGGAAGATTTACTTAAGCATCGTAACTCGCATCTATAATTATTGTATATATGTACGAGTATATTGTTCATGTTATAGAAAGGGAAAACTAAAACGTCACCACTGGGGCACACATGAAAGTAACTGTGGGTTAAGTTAGAGCGACTTAGGGACTTTGTATTTCTATCTATATAAAACCGACACGCAGCAATGCAAAAACTGCTAATTGGCGGCAAAATTAGGCAGAGCGAACGTGCTTCAGTTCCTCCTTCTATGTATTCTAATTGATAGCAGCATAAAACAAAGTACCATTATTTAGATTGGATTAGATACCATTATTTAGATAAATCACATCTTTTTAATATAAGGAGTATTAGAAATCTAATTTTCTTTATTTAAATAGTACATTTTCTTCACTACATGTTCTCAAAGAGCTTTTCTCACAGTTTATTTAATTTCTAGTTTGGTATAAAAGCTTATCTTAAAGACTTTACTTCATTTATTTATATTATCCATGGCACTTTATTTATATTATCCATTTTGTAAAAGCAAGAATAGTTGAGTTTTAATACGTGCTTGCGAAACCCCTAATATAATCAAAACAAACTTGGACTAAGTTTGTGCTGAGCAAATTATATGGTTACAAACCAGTTAAAATACGGAAGTTGCCTTCATTTCCATGTACATACTTACATGTAATTACAAAATTGTACAACAATTAACATTTGATTACTATCTCAGTTTTATTTCATTTACATTATTGCATTCCATTCTTTCCAAATTATCCGTTCTAACTACAAAATGTCACCGTTTTAAGTAAATTAATCCACCTGTTTTATAGATAAATAATACAGAAACAACAAAGTACATTGTAATCAAATATTGTGATAAACTTTATACACAGTGACATCAATTTTATTAGGGACAGAGGTGTTCTGGATGACGTGGGCGTAACCATTCATGTTAACCTTTACCTTCACTAGTTGTGACGTAACCCTTTGTAACATTCATTTTACATGCATTTATAAAATACTTTAGGTAATTGATCACAAATTGTAAATCCCAAGACCACCCTCATGTTTCCAGCTACAATGAAACAAAAACATTAATTACATGTTTGGAACACGAGGAATTCAATTTAGTGCGTCGTTGAGCAGCTGATCTTCGAAAAAGCTCGCCTACACTTTACAGCGCTGTGAAGTAAAAATATTTTAATTTTCCATTTGACTAATGTTAAGAAATTCTAAATAAGCTGTATAACAATAGATAATAATGTAATAAACCACATTTTGTCTTTATCTTGGTCATTGCTAAAAATTAAGTAAACGACGGTTTGTAATACTTTGATCCTAATCATATTATAGTTTTTAATGTTCTCCTATTTTCAAATAAAATGAATTACTTGATATTGAACCCACATGAAATAAGTGTTTGGTTCCCATACTTAAATTATGCTAACATATAATTTTTTTGCAGCTAGCCAAAGACACTATGCGTCTTCGTTCAGCCGGGCCTGACATTCGCGAAAGAGGAGCAACAATTCGCTTCCTCCAAATGGTATGTGTATGAACATTAACATTTTACGTCGCGTTTATATTTTATATTAAATAAATCAGCTCACCTATTTCCCTCTACAGCACTTTTGCCCATTTTATGTTAATTAATGTTAGTAGTATTAAATAAAATGCAATCGAATCTATCTTAGAT
>DWUN01001178.1:0-17743 GCA_018249975.1 Passova gellias
TTTATATGTATAATATATAGTAGAGAAATACTGTTATAATTAATATGGCAGAACAACGTTTGCCGGGTCAGCTAGTTTATTTATACGTGAATTAAAACGGCATAACTAATCACAATTGTTTATTAATCTAGTGCTCGGTCGCACATTACGTATTCATTTCACAATAATCAACAAAATCCTGTACCGTTTGCGTCCAGGAAAGCATTGAGTGTACTGCGAATAATAATACTAATATAATTATGCCGGCTGATCAGTACCAATATTCTCGCAATAAAATAATGAAACAGAATGGTAATGACACTTTTGCAACTTTAATATATTACAAAAATTCTTTAAAAACTATAGATCGTAGACATTTCTAGGAGTATACTGGAGTAAATAATATATTTAACCTTAACAAACTTAAGTAAATTACCCCTTGACGATAATACGAATTATTTTGAAATACTTACGTAAATATTTAATTTATACGAATATTCAATTTGTGTTAGTTATTTTTAATTTAATTCACTTTGATCTTGATATTTTCGTGGCCATTCCCATAGCACTCCAGCCTTGTGTAAGGGCGGAAGTATGCATTATCATTAACAATATCCATTAAATTAACGGACTTTCTGTAATCGCAATGATCGCGATCCTTGGAGATCCAAGAGTCTCTACTAACATAATCTGGACATCCATATTGGTTTTGCTGGACCATATCCCATGTACCCATAGATCCTGCCCTAATAGTTCGCGGGTATAATTTAGAAGTTCCCCGCCCCGTACATTGAAAAGATGATTATAAGCACCAAATACGGTGATTATTTACGCTAAATCAGTATAAAAATAAGACAATGTAATAGTTATACGTATTGTTTATATTCTGAAACGAATTTCAATACGAGTTTAAACAAATATGTTCATGGCGCGACCCGAAAACCGATTGATTTTATGCAACCGGGAAACATTTATTCGCAGAGCATGCGAATGTGTTGGAACCGATTGCATAGATGTTTTATGAACGAAAAATGCATCGCCAAAGCTTTTATTGTCAGCGGCAGCGTTGCATGTCGTCAATAAATCGAGCGACCGACTCCACCGTCGATCGCCCACTCAATATTGAACGGAACTTTATGACGCATAAAATTTTTATGTCTTGACACTGTTCCGAAATGCATACACCGTGAATGATGGCCGTTTAAACGCTCGCGGCTGTAGCTCCAGGCTGACAGTCGAGAAATTTCAAATCTAATATTACACAGGTGAGAGAGACTTGCAAATGAAACGATGTTAAACCCACAAATTTCGTTGTTTTTACGCAATTCAAAAGAAATTATATTTTTTAAAGAATTATTTATTTTATAACGACGTCAATGAAAATGTTATAATTAAACTGTTTTCTTACCACAATCAAATACATATAATATAACTACAACAGACAAAAAACAAGTTCTGTCGATAAAAGTGATTTACTACAAAACGATATGGACGTTTTGCAACTAAAAAACCTAATGTACCACAAAGCTGGCAATGTTTCACATGTTACGCTAGAACCCATTTGTCAAATTTCAGAACATAGCGGCCTAACCGCTGAAAAACGCCACAGAGATATATACGTGACATTCGACACCGCTTTAACGAGTTTGTATATTTTACGTTCCCACAACATTGCCGCCTAAAAGTTCCGAGTGTTCAGATATCGGCATATATCACAAACAAAAGCGCTTACGGCGATACAATAAATCAAACTTATAAATCAAGTGTGGGAACGTTCCCGAATTGTAAACCGCGCGACATTAAAAGTTGGACGGAACCGTCCGCGGCCGAGCCGGCGTCAGCTTTTCACTTTGTTAGGATTTTATTTGTGAGGCCCGCCATATCTGATGGCTCGCGTGTACGGGGTGAGGCGTAAGAATGAAGCGAATTGTCGGTCGCAGCAAGCAACGTCGAATGTATTCGAAAAGTAACTTATACTATCTGATATTTCATGAACAATTTTCTAGGCTTATCTTGTATCGAGACACTGTTACGTTCAGATCGTAACACTAGCATTGCCAAGTGTTACATTACCTCATTAGTATTTTGTTGTTTTGTTTTATCCCCGTCGTTTCATTCGCTAACCGCTTTAACTTGTTCTTGGTGATACAGCATCCCGACATTGATCTCTCTTCTCACTGAAAGGGTTCACTTCTAAGCCTCTACAGATCACCCGAAACGGTTTTGTTAGATAAGACTTGGTTGGCTCAATCTTTCTTAGAAAAAGTCGCGTTATCAATTTAATCATCGGATACTTTTATAAGGATTTTTTCGACGACCGTTACATAGATTTCTTTAATGCCCTTAACGTCAAAGAAGCTATGGATGAAGGGTCAGAATTAATAATGGTAAGTAAGCCAATAATGGATCTTGTTTTGAGGAGGACTTGAAACGTCAATATAGGATTGAAAGGTCCGTCGGTAATCAAGGAAAATGTATCCACATTAATTTCAATTACGGTTTTCTTGACAAACCTTTTAGCTGATATCATTGAGATACAAACTACAGATATAGATTTTAATCAAACTAATATTTTAATATCTCGAAAAAATACTCGTATTTTACTCGTTTAAACATTTATCCCTGTGTTCCCCGATACGTATCGCTTGGGGTTAGTCAAAGCAACAGTGAATAGGCATTTTCTAGGCAAGCATTCTAGATCTTACGTAATGAAGATATATATAACAATGGCAAGGCAAATTTACAAGATTATCTAATTAACTAATTGCCCTTACTGAACTTTACTAAATTAAAAAGGAGACAAAGTACTGTAGAATAAAAAAAGGCATATTTCAAGTTTCGGGTAATTACTACTAGTCTCATTCGTTTTCCACATTGCACCCAAGGACTATATATTTCAATGGTACCAAATCACCTCTTTATAAGTCAAGTCTTTGTTCGTTACAGGACATTAAAAAGACTAAGAGTGGAGCGAACTGGCACCGCTCCAAACAGCTCCAAATGCTGTTCCTTAGGAGTTTAAAATACTAGAAGCCGAGCTTTATGTGATGGGCAGAAAATGATTAAGATATCGCGATAGCTGGGCTGGAGCCAACTTTCACTTCGGTGAGGGTTGATAGTGAAACTGAAGGGGAGAATGGAGAGAAAGGAAAATTGATCACATCCGATCAAAAAGCAATGCAGTAGTCAGAAAAGGATGATATCAATTTAAATTGTTTCTATGCTTGATTGTTGGCTGTGTTAACATAACATAATAAAAATGAAGTCACTGAAATCACAAAATTACAGTCAATTAATTTTGCAGCATCACTATTAGTTGGGGACCTGGCGTTATTTTATGTATGTAAGTATGTACTATTAGTTGTCAATAAGAGGTGTCGAATCACACATCGAAAAGTGAACTACGTACTTGTGACAGCAGTCTTTAAATCAAAAAGCAATGATCTCCGGGACATGCTAACAAACATTAGACTATCTGCGAACGAAGACCTAACAAATAATGACAACAAGAAGCAGCCATGCACGAAACAAGAACAGTTCAAATACACTCGGAACGAAACGACCTGATTCTGAAACATCTGACGGCAAAACACACTCTCGAGCAACAAGAGAGCATTTCAGATGTTCTTTATACTGCATTATTTAAAACATTCATAATCCACGAGCTTTGTATCCGCAGAGTGAGCGAGTCGTATAATTCCGAGGCGACATTTATAAAACGCAACGGTGTTGTGGAATAAACGAGGTAGAAGCCTCCACTTGAGCTTAGGCCTTTAAACGATGAGCACCGTTCCGAGGCATGATAAAACGCTAGGTTTTCGAAATACTTTGGAATATTTTCCCGAGGCCATCTTTCTTGTATGATGCTGTGGATTATAAATGAACGATGTGCTACCCACGATTTTTCTTGCCCGTTTCATTTTCAGCATTTATATGCGTAAAGATGTGGACTGATTCTGCAAAACAGCTAATACTGACTCTATTTCAAATTTGTAAAACTTTTTGTGTATATACTGTGTGTACTGACAGTATAGTTATTATAAACAAAGACTTTTGATGTGCTTAAAAATATATGTAGGACTCGAATACAAACAAGAAAATTCTTAATATGTATGCAGATAGGTGTGAACTGTAAAATTTTGTAACTTCATTTATTTTGACGAATTTCATGGTATGACATTAATGTCGGGTTTAAAACGGGGCGCTTTTAGAGGACAAGGTAATTTCCAGTTGTGTCCTCTGACAGCATGACCAAATTTAATTTTGGCACATAAACCTGCTAGACGCATGAAACATTGTACAAATTTCACCTTTTGTAGGTTTATTAAACATATTTTGATAAATATAAGGAATTAAATTTCAATCATGATATTAATATAATTAATTGTTTTAATCACACTCATGTGAGACTGAATACTGACAGCTCATATTAGTTAACAAGGTTAATGATACGTATAAATACATTAACTGCAACTTCCAGCTGCAAATAACGGTGAAAGCTAAGTTGGGAAATTAAGGTGGATCTGCATAATGTGCTCAAAACCGTTCAAAGTCTGTCAAAACTCAAGGCGAATGTTTAGTCGATGGCTTTAATCCTTTAGTTTCAAAGAAGGGACTTATTTTCAGAACTTCAGCGGTCAATGGTTTGATAATGATATTAAGAGCTGTGTCTATATTTGACAGCACAAAAAAATTCACTACTCCACAATGAAGTAATTAATCCCTACTCAGTTAAAACTTTGTATAGTGTTTTAAAATATTGCCAATAAAAAAATGTGGTATAACAGGCTTTCTGTTATGAAAAGCAATACATTACTTCCTATTAACTGTACTTCGTTCTCTCCCCAACATCTTTATCTTGTTAGCGCACCTAATCTTTTGCTTACCTCCCTCTCTGTTAACTTAAGCTGCCAAATAGGGGTTTAAAGTAAACCTGTTAAGCCAGCCTAATTTATGACTTAAGCAAAACATTAACGAACGAACAAACGTTAACGATAACGATAAATACATTTAATTTAAATACTAAAATGAGATGGTGGCCGGTATTAGCTATTGGAGTACAGCGGAAATTATATTACCCTCTCTTGTTACTCCTTTAAATTTGCACAAGCATTAAATTGTCTTATTTAGAATCAGACGTGTGTGTGAAATTGTCCCAATTTATTATTATCATTTGTCGTCCGTTCCTTTTGGTTTCGTTATCGAGTAAACATTGATTACGAGACCCGTCATTGACCATTGACAAGTTAGAAACAACGCAATTAGTCCCGGACACGAGTCGAGGACGCTCGGACGAGGTCGTTACGTTTAGCGGGTCATTCTCTATTCCCGTCGAAGTCCAAAACTATTAAGACTGCACTTAAAAGCTGAGAACATTCGACGACTTAACAGTTTACAAATTGCTTCCATTGAGATGTTGGATCGTAACAAAAATAGCATTCCGATTCTATATCAATTTGTGTTAATTGAATGTGCCTTACAAAAAGACTATTAACATTTATTTCTATCCTAAAGCGACAATGATTGTCCAAATAAAACAGCCAACGTATTCACACTATGTTAATTTTGCCTATGACCGAAACTGCGCAAGTGGATTTATTAGTGGTATACAAACAATAGGCAATAATTTGGCAATAGGCTCACCACCTATTCCATTTGGGACTTAAACGTAACTGGTGGAATGTGGGGGTGTACTACACTCCTCTGCCTACCCCTTCGGAGATTACAGGCGTGATGTTACGTTTTTTATTACAAACACCATATTTAAAACTTGATATTTGAATATCACTCGCTATCGCAGTGAACTATGTTATGAGGTATCTAATGCTGTTCTGAGATGCGTGGAGCCCTCCAGTCCGCACTTGCTTCAGTAGTTGCAGTAAAGGTGTTGAAAAATTACAGCCCTTAGACCCTATTCATATTTAAAAATAGGCTTTAGAGCTCACATGTTTAATGAACACTTAAAATAACTTTCAGTTGGTAGTAGAAGAATGCATATAATTGTCCGAATTATGGTAGATATCAATTTCATTTTAGTAGTAGGTACATATGAACAATTTTGTACTTTACTAGTTGTCGAAATAAATGCGATGTCGCCAACGAAGACATTATGCTTCCAGCTAAAAAGAGTTTGTGCGAAATGTCTAACGATTCTTAAACATTACTGGAATTTTCTTTCTTTCCCCGGATAATATTCAGCCGTTTGTTATTACTCCCCGCAATATCGTTCGACTAACTTATATAGAAAAACTTCAACTTCAACCGGCGAACCATACGATTTCGTCTTTCGGCGATTGTTTTAAATACTTGCAGGATTTCTTTCTTTTCTCGCTTGAATTGTTTTTGTCAGTACAAACACAGTTGTTTGCTTAAACTTAGGCACTTCGCTGGTTTTAATGTGACTTATTAATGGTTTCAGTTTCTAACTCTAAGTTACAAGCGATAAGCATCATTGGAGTTCCACGATTGTTAAATATCTATCTTCCCACTACGGCAAGCCGTGATAGATTTTATAATCTTTTTTTTTCGTTTGTAATGATTTACGTAATTTTTATATAATAACGTATCTGTTATAAGCCATTAATTAATTAACTAAAAATGATTTGTCTGACAAATAGTTATTGTATTAATTCATAGAAATTTAAATAAAAAGTCAAAAGGAATTACGGTTTGTAACGTTGCCAAACCGGAGCGGTCACAAACAAAACGCAAATAATATATTACGAAGCTATACACTCAGGTCTAAATCTACAGGGGGATAAAAATGTTGATTTATGATAACCCGTTCAAGTAGAACGGCAAGCGCTCAAAAAGCCATAAAAGAAATGGACGCGCTCCGCCGCCATCCACCGATATTGCAAAAACATCCCTTCTCACTTCTGTCAAACCTTAATAAATATACTACAAATACGGTGCTGGCGGGCTTATCACGCGGCCATCGGGCCAAATTATATATCGGATCGTTTCACGCTATCCGTTCTCAATAAGCAATAAACTAATTCAGCTAACTCTCAAGCAAATTGTATATATTGTATATTTTATTTCTTTACTGTACACGATCATTTACAATAGGGGAGCGTAATAAGCTACTGTACAAAGGCGAGCTTATCTCTACAAGAGATCTTTTCCTTTATATCCCGAAGCATACTTTGGGTAATACTTTAAACGGCAATCTAGCTGGTGGCCTATAAAGGCGTACGCTTAAAATTCCTTACAGGTGCGGTACCGACAAAACAGAGAAGCAATATTTTTTAACTCATAAATATGATCTACGTCATGTTAAATAGTTATTGCCAAAAATTCGGAAAAGCACTTTTAAATGAATGCTCAAAGTGAAGATATCCAATACTAAAATAATTACAAATCCAATGTACTTATCGATTAGGCGATAACAAATATTAATAGATTACAACGTAACCGTTAATTGATATTACTTTTTTAATCTACATTTAATCATCTCCAGAAAATTCGAGCGCGAAAAGGCCACCGGCGGCAGCTAATATGCATATCATAACTCGGGCGCGAGTATTTGCGAAGAGCTCTCGGATAATTGAAACTCAAATAGCCGGCACCCCGGGCCGTCTTCGTAGGCACGTTCCAATTGAAAAGTAATCCCACGCCAAACATTTGTATGTCTCAATCGCGTTCCCTCTACCGCGCCACTTGACCAACTTACATTTCTAATCAAACGCACCCCGGTTCCTTTAGTACATTGGTGGTTCTATTTCGAAAAACTCCTCGAGCTGTGA
Source organism: Passova gellias (assembly GCA_018249975.1). Classification (NCBI taxonomy): domain Eukaryota; kingdom Metazoa; phylum Arthropoda; class Insecta; order Lepidoptera; family Hesperiidae; genus Passova; species Passova gellias. The sequence goes on from DWUN01001178.1 coordinate 7,728, forward strand.
ACATTTTCAGCAATGGATTGTTTATTTCTAATATTCCAAGAAGACGGCGAAGCGATCGAGTCGCAGGATACTTTCGAGTGGTTATGAAAGGAAACCGCCCCCCGCCGCGTCCCGCGTCATTATACTCGTATGTAAATATTCCCGCTGAAACCGTTCAATGTAAACTTAAGTTCTATTGTTACAATCATATTACTGTACAGTAGAATGAACTGAATGCAATGACCTTGAATAATTACAGTAATAGGAAATTTAATGTACTCGCATATAACACTCGAATAAATAATTATTTATATTTTCTGCTGCATATTAATAGTTATTGTGCATTAGAACCATTGTATAAGTTCAAATTCGTCCTAATATCGATCGTGAATTGGCTTCTAAGACAGCAGCTCGTAAGTGGCGAACGGTGCTGCTTAACGGAAAACTAGGAGCAACGTCGGGGTTTCCGCTGGCGCATGTATGATGAACAATCCCATCGCTTGATATTTGAATCCTTACTTAATGACACTTCAGTCAAAGCTAATAAAATATTTTTTTTATTGACGACATTATCGACGGAGATGCGATAATTATCTTGTACCATTACGAAAGTTACTAAGCACTGCCCCCGGTTACTTGAAACCAGTGAAATCAAAAAGAAGCCCAGCAATGGAATGGACTGTAAGTTGAAATGATGACAATGATGAAGGCAAACTTAAACTACATTAACCGAAACCATTTGCAACTAATTGGCTGCAGCCACGTACTGATAATTATGATTTTTTTAGTACTAAAAAACCGCCCGGCTAACATGATAACGGGCATATTTATGAATAAGAACGTTATGTTTTATTTGACACATTTTCGAAAATAGCGAAATACGATCCATAAAGTGGAATCGTTCCGGCATTAAAAGGTGAGCGTCACGTCGGATGAGGCGATGGACGTCAATTTGTGACCCACTTCAGGCGGGCGCCGGCCGCGCCGCCAGCCTGCGGCCTGCTGGACGGGACAAGCGGCCTGGCAATACTAATATTCGCTCACTGATCGAAATTCTATCGTAAATCAGTCCATTTTTTGTTTCGCACAATTCATATGAATTTTAAATTCCAACATATCAAGTATGAATTAATTTCAACCGGCCCTAATGTTTTCTTTCGTTTTAACGTAATTTTCAGATACACAAATTGTGTATTTGAACCACGTGAACATCGACATATAGCTGAACTTTCGAAAAACATTCGGCATTTTCTGCGCGGTCATAGGTTCGACTATGTAGTTGTAGTAGTATCTTGCAAATATTTCTGTAATTAATAATAAATAAATGGTCTTCTTACTTAAACTAAATAAGTAACAAACTTTTTTCCCAAAATAATAATTTATACAAGAATAGCGAATAAAACTCTCTTCGCTCATGACTTATTCGCGCACCACAGGATAAAAAACAATATCAAAATAGATCAGACGTGATGTGGGAGTAGCAAAATTGACTACCTTTTGAGAAGCTCCTAAAAATATAGAGATGTTCAGGAGTAAAAAGAGAAATCGAATGGCAGAAATATTTAATTCTTATTTATTCAAATGATTCTTATTTGTTCTGGCGGTAAGTCACTTACACGTATGTCCAACATTCGCTGTAGACCAGCGTAGATGGCATGGGCATGGGTAAGCCTAGCCATTGTGTGAAAAACCCATAACCTGCATAAGGACAGAAAAAGGTTTGCAGAAACAGATTTTCAATTCTTTAACAGTAAATATTTATTTCATAAAATATATGGACCTTATTTTATACAAATACAACAGTGGTAACATGCCGTTACACGAACAATAAGTACAGTTTGCGCCGCTTTCGGTAGCTCTCCGCGCAAAAGTTTTTATAAAAGCCGATAATGCTTTCGACGAATTTAATTTCCATTTGACTGGATATTTAAAACAATGTAATGGATATTTTTGTACAATATAATGATGTTTATAAAATGTTATATAATTTTCACCACTTTACCGTCAAAAAAATTGACAAAACTGAAATATTGTTAGGTAATCCCAAGATCCGACCACTATAAAAGTGAAATATTTTTAATACGCTAATGTTAATCGAATTATTGGGATACAGAATACAGGAAAAGACGTAACACGGAGACAGGTGCTATTCATTGGAATAGCAAGATTAGGGCCATTAGTCGAAGGTTTTGTACAACGTTAAACTATTATTATTAATGTACTGCGCCGCGGTCTCCCAACGCACCGGCTAATTTGCGGACCGCGATTATTCTTAATTGCTTGTAAGCGACGACGTTTAACAAGTCCATGGTATATTCACTCACGCCGTAAAAGCCTCCGTTTTGCGACTATAGCCATAAGCGCTTAGTTAATGGGGTCAAGTTTACCTATTGTTTGCTTGTTCTCGCGTTGTTAATTTTATGTTGTTGTCCTGATATTTACTTCGTGGAAATGACGCGACTACTGATTTACTACATGCTTTCTTAATTGTAAGTTTGTTTTTCTGGTAATGGAAGTTTGCTTGTAATGGAACCAGACAAAATTCGGTTTCGCGTAGCGCTAAATAATAATTTTCCCAATATAGTTCCAATGGTCCACGGTTCTAGTTGTTCGCGAAGCTAACTGCTCAACCGGGGAATGTGGTTGGTTTGTAATGTAATTCGTATGCCACCGAGGTTCAATATTCGTGTGATGAGCATTCATATTGCTCATCACAGCGACAGCTATCAAAGCAACAAATGATCGGGATAATAAAAACTTGTCTTTTTATATACGAATTCTAAACCGCACAAGACCTCAGACGGGAGTACGTCTAGTCTGAAATACAGAATTTTTAAATTGGATGGATTTGGTTGAGGGATGAGTTGAATAATCGTAAATAGGGAGACGTTGCAAATGACGTCTGCGTCTGAAGCCGGTATATCCATCCAACTCACACTGAACTTGATCATAGTAACAATATATGTATATCATTTACAAAATTCGCTAAAATAAAGATGTCTTTATGGAAATGGCATGGAAAGTTCTTATTACGTTTTCTTTTAGCCAAAAAGTTATTGTTGGCTTCTGTGTTGTTACGGAACGTAGGTACTAAATGCACTCGTGGAACTACACGAACAAGAATACAAATTAAAGAACTGATACTAATGTTGCTCTTTCCACAGCTCGGTTACAGGTAGGTGGCGGGAGTCCTGGAGCGTAGCGGCCATTCGTGACATTTTGCCTTCTCGTTTACTACTCTCTTTCCATAACGAAGAAAACTTTCCACAATATAGGAAGAAATATCTGAGTTCAATCATATACCCCTTTATAGAACAGTTCCAATTTAAAATCAAAGTTGACCCCTGACATTTCTTTATTCATATATATTTTGTTAATGTATGTTTATTTAAGGAGCATAATATCGGTAGAACGATTAGGTCACAAAGAAGTTCCGTAAGGGTTCGTTTTCCCTTTAATTCTATTACAGTTCCACACCACCAAGCTCAGCGACTCGGCAACACATTTCTCCCCAGCAACAGGTGACTGTTTGCCAAGTTGGATGTTACACGATGTCGCTTGTCTTGCTTTATTTTTACAGCTGCCGTTAACCACTTTATCATTAGTTCCTGCTTGCGCGTTTATGATAATTTATAATTACATATTATTGTATTAATTAATTACTTATTTCAATATTCGCTTACTATACTTATAACTTAATTGTGCACAAAGGAACCGGATATTTGATGACACGTGATTGAGACTGTCCAAATATGGATGGACCGAAACTGCGCTCCACTGCGTCGCAGGCATCGCGCTGAATTATGAATTATTGCGGCCGGCTCGCGGCTACGACCGTACCATTTATAGATGATTCAATCATAGAGCGCTTTTGACAGGTGAAAGAGCGACTTTCCTATTTAGTTTCGGGGCCGATTTAGTTTATTATCAAACTAGAACACTTTTGTAAATTTATCGAGTGCATATTTGAGTTTAAATCACACATTATATTATTAATTATTTTTTTAATTTCGTTCGAAGTCTTGTGAGTCGTCCACACAAAAAATACGGCCAGGATTCATAACAATTTTCTCAAACGGAGAGCTTATGAATTGGAAAGAAACGTCGCCTACATTGTTCTTCGGAAGTCAGCACAGTTTGTACGAATTATTACAATAAAAAAAATGTGTAATTCTTCCTCAAGATACCCAGTAGATAATGTTACGTCCCTTCTAAAAGTCGTAACCATTCCGATTTTATAAGATTAAGCTTTTATAAGAATATAGTTTTTCTTCAAGATAATCATAATAAATGAGTGCTTTTTGTACCTATCGTAAGAATTCAGATATACTCTGTAGTCATTGTATTATTAAAAAACAAAATTCCTGTAGCAAATTAAAGTCATTAGAACATTGTATGTGTTTCATAATATCTAAAAAAAAATCTTTTTTATTCACTCATTACTTTTTAAAAGTCCACTGCTGGAAATAAGGCTATTATATAGGTCCCTCAGCGAGTAAGGTGTATCGGCCGACGAGATACTTCGTCGTCTTCATAATATATATTTTTAACAAGTGTAATGATTTCGAAAACATTACACGGCCCAGCGAGATGATATACCACAAACTATCCACAGCAGTGCACAACGATAGCGGGTTGCATTTATTAATGATTCATGGAACGCCATTGGCTGTGAAACGATCTGATTGATCTATGAATTTCGGGAATTGTTCCGTACGTCCTGATAAATCTTTATATGCGTATACCTATTTGTTTATGCTGCAACATTGTTCAACATATAGTTATGTCCATTTGGATCAAATAAATAAAGTTATACGTCAAATGTAGGTACCAAAAGTATGCTCTCATTGAGCTCATTAATACCATAGAACCTATTCGATTGTATCCATGTAGGATGTAGGTAGTGTTATTATTTTTATTACTAGGTTACTAGACGGCTACTGATCTGTTTCTCAGCCAATCCGTACTAACGCAGCCTGGTGGAACGTGCTTTAGATCTCCTGCAAATAATGATGAAATCCGTGCTTCTACAAGAAAGTGAAAATAAGAAAAGGCCGATGAAACATGAAACACCGTAAGGAAACCTAAAGAACTTACAATTACAAGCACAATTCTAAATTGCGGCTGAAATCGACCAATTTTTACTGCTCAGTGCGGTAGACTACGACTGTAAACATACTCATTATGAGAAGGAGAAGTTAAGAGATAAGAAGAATTAGTTCCTTCTGTGGGGTGACAAAATATAGATGATATTAAAATTATTTAATATGTAAAGCACACGAAATTAGTACATTACTCAATGAAACACTTTATATTATAAATGATACTTTACATTGTTTATCTGAATTAATGTATTTAGCGAGCTATGACGCGACAGACTGGGCTCTGACACGTTAAAGTAACCGTTAGCGAGCAATCGATACGATTCGGGAATAGCCGTTTGCGTTAATGAATGATTCATGAGTCGCCGTCACCAGCGAAACATTCCCGTCGATCTGTGAATTTTGACGATAAATCTCGGTAATCTCATTGAACGAGGTTACGTCTCGGCAAAGCAGCACAGGTCGCCCTTCTACTGAGCGATTCAATGACCCGAGGAAGACAGCGACATACCGCTGGATTTGAAGGCCCAGCATCGGGTGGAGTAAAAAGGTCTAAAGACTTTTGGATGGAACCAGCTCGGTTCAGTTCCGTGTAGTGAGTACACTGTATTCAACGTCTCGACGGTCGAGATCAATTCTTACAATAGAAGAAAATCATTAGCCGAGATTCGCGATTATAAGACCGTGTGTCCTTTTTACATAGCCTGCAAAATTATTGTTAATTTACTCTTTTCTTTTTATATCCGAAACATTTATGAGAATTGTACAGTTTGAACTCCATTATCAATAAATATTTATTAATCCATTAAGTACAGCACTGGAGTGATACAATTTATTCCCAGCAAACACGCAATGAGTATAAAAACCATCTGTATCTATATTTAATTAGCAATTTTCGCTACCCACGTATTGTTTAACCGCAAACACCATGTTACATCACCGGCGACCCTGACCAATGCTTTTAGGAAAATTACGATATAATTAACACTAATCTAAAAAAAACGGTCAGTCACTTATATGACGAAAGGTCTTAATATACATAGTATTTTCGCAAGTTGCACTGCGATATTATTGTAGCAGAGCGATTATCATTGTAGTTAGTTACTCCGTGTATTTCATTTTTTGTGTAAAGCGTTTACATTTTTAGACAATAAATTAAATACACGGAATAACTAATTACAATGATAATCGTTTTTCTAAAAGAACTTTCAGATATTGCTGCTCTACGGAAATATAAATGCGGGATGAAAGTTTGTATAAAAAATTGACAATGGTATTGTCAAAAATATGTCTATGGTTTTAAATTGACATTGTAAAAAAAACATAGAAAACTTTTTTGGAAATATTTCCCGTCTTAAAGTGGAAGCGTACTTTTATAACTCTTATAGCGTAGGCAACCATTAAATTTCAAAGTCCCTCAGGATGACGGGATAAACCGCGCACTAAGTCACAGGCCTCCACTAGTGTGTGATATAAAGAAGTAAACTTTTTACATTCCTACGTGAGAACGCGTTACAAGTGTTGAGTGGCCTCTGCGGGTCATATACAAAGTATATTGTCATAAACAGTATTGAAGCACGAAGTACCGAACTCCAGTATGTTCCTGTGTGAGAAATTATAATAAGCATGTGTGTGTTTTTTAATTGTATATGTACTAGAAATCGATCAGTGGACGAAATTCAACCATAATTCAATACACTTAATTCTGAACATCATAGAAGTAACATCATTTGTCAAAGAAAACACCGCTATAATAGTTGCATGCGAGTATACAATTTTTATTCGTTCATTTTATATGTGCGAGTAAAATAGGATAGATCTAGGAGTCTATGTATGTATGTATGTATGTCAGGATAACATTATAAATAAATAAAAGTATGTACAACAATTTAGAAAAAGTACCCTCGGGGTGTTCACACTGAGAAGGTTTTAAGGTCATAATCGTCCACGCTGGCCAAGAACGGATTGACATACTTCACGAAACTCAGAAAACGTTATAGATTTTATATTATCTGTAACGTGTGCAGGTTTTCCTTCACCAATACAGCGAGTGATATACCGAAATTTTTAAAAACGTAATTATGAAAAGTCACAGGTACGCGCTCCGATTTGTACCCAGACCGCATGAATGTGCGAGTGAAATCAAAACCAGTGGACTATCGTCGCTTATAATATTATTTTTATGCCCCGTAATTCCAAGCTCAACCAAGTGACGTGAAATATAATGTACCTAATCAAGCCGCACCGAGTCGTAGGCAAAAATAATATCTAAATAGTATTTGCATGGCAAATTTAATTTTGCGTACCTACTTGCGTTTAGGCGCGAACAGTGACTGCGTAATGAATAAAACATGGCTTCTCATACATCGCCCGAGCTGCCTTCCGGTGGAACCGAAAAACGCGTTAAGATAGTAACAATAGAAAGTCCATAACACAGTAAAAAAATATCAACACGTGCATACCTACTTATGTAATTCAACTATAGTTTTTACGGTGTTACAAGTAGACAATAAAACAATTCCATTTTATATTGACATAATTTCTTATAACAACCCCTCCCACCTATCGGGGACATCTTATTTAATGTTATAATTAGTTGCACATTCATTTCGACTCTCCGTTTGTGTTTCTAGCTATCGATGGCCGTATACCTGGCTCTATGTGTTTGCCTTTGTTAGTTTTATGTCAAAATTCGTAGATTTCGATTTCGATGTTTCCAAGTATTCTACAGCTATACCTACAAGATGCATATTTGTACATGATTCGTCATCAAGCATTTACCATTTTTTCCACCCTGTTTTTGGTCCACTGCTGGACAGAGGTTTCCTCTCATAGTGGTTTTAGGTCTTAGCCCACCACGCTGGCAAATGCGAAACGGCAGCCTTCACACACCTCAGAAACATTATAAATTTCTATAACATCTATAAGGTGTGCATGTTTCCTCACGATGTTATTCTTCACCGTTCAAGCCAGTAATATTTAAATTTTAAGTTGCATGTAGGATACAATAATATAAGACAATAAAAATTTATAACACATATAAAATCCAAAACCCGCAAGTTCAGTGGCCGCGGGCGAGCTAGGCAATATAGAGCTTTGACGATTTTCTTTCAGAATTTCAAGTGATTCTAAAGTCCTTCAGAGTTGTACAGCGAAATGCATTTTATAGCAGCGCTGCACTTTATCTATGTAAATAGGAAAGAATAACGCTGTTATATCGCACATTACGGATCCCGCTCCTTTGTCTCATTCGATCGTTCTACTACTTTGGAATAGTAAAGTGATTCTCCTTAACTATAAAATGTATCAGATGTGAAATATTAGAAAATAGTATTATTTTTATCTCTTTATTCAAACATTTTAATACCTGGAGATATCGTTAGAGTGAATTGAATCTTTGCATGAATTGCGTTGGTAACTTTTATTACTGTGAAAACGTTTAGGGCTTCTCCTTAAGCGTGTCTGACGGATAATAGAAATGAAATGAGACTTAAGAAAATATCAATTCTTGACTATTTGCTATTAACATCTTAACTTTATGTCTTCTTATATGATAATTGTTGCATATTATGTATGTTTCTTGTTTAGAGGACTACTTTAGAAGTATTCGCATCGCAAATATACAGATAGGGGAAGTCCATTAAACTCCTTTCATAATGAAGATTTAAGTTAAAGTATCTATATGCAAAATTTTATACCGCGGGCTAAAAAAGAGTTTAGCAAATAAATGATGAGATTAACCACAAATGCATTCTGTAAACCATCCTCAACGATATTTCAATATTTCATTCGTAATAAAGTGTACAAAGAGATGAAAAGCATGAACAAGTCAAGACATAATTGAGTCATTCATCAAACTCTTTCATTTTCCAAGATACAAGTGAAAGAGGTGCCCGTATACCGGAACGGGTGTTTGGATCAAGTGGAGTACAGACTAACTTGACGATAGAGATATTAATACATTTATTAAGAAATCACATACCTCCCCATCAACGTCACTAGGCAGCGCTGTTGCTATGGTAACCAAAAACCTGAAAATCATAAGTAATCACAATATCTAATACAACATTTTGATTTAATCTTACACCTAAACGCTAAAATATACATGCGTCAGAACACTATGTAAGTGACACCAACTGATTTTTTTTCGTTTTAGTTGGACATTTTGAAAGTTGTACTCTTTGTTATATGAAGTGTAATAAAATACATGTATCTATATGTGTATAACATACTATGTATAGGTACTATTACGTATGTTCATCAGCTGTCCGGTTACTATAAAACAGAGCATTCGCTTGCCTAAATTGCAATCGGATAGCCGCGTGGGAAATTGTCCCCGGTTATTATTATTATTATTATTAATATAATGTCTGTGAGATAAGTAGTCTGTTCTCAAACGTACGTAATTGAATCCCGCGCTGTAGAGCCAATCCCCTCGGAGATAACGTCAGCAACGCATTTGCATATAAGATGCAACGTTAAACTCACTTGAGACGCGGATGTTTAGCTCTAAGTGTGTTTTCAATATTTAAAGGTTTTAATGAAGTTTGTTTGGATTATAAATGTTGTTCTCTTCAGGCTCCGACCGGGCTGCTTGTTCGTGATTCATTAGTGGATATCATTGGTAGGCCTCGTGTGAGTCTTCTCCAAATGTTGTCACAAATTTTAGTCTTCTGCTTTTAGCGTCTACCGGTCGATCTGCTGTATCATGCTCACTCATATCTCTTTAAACATTTTTCTTTACCTCATTTCTTTGGTTCCTTGATTCCTTGGCTAATTAGTATTCAGTAACAGATTCCTGATAAACAAGAGTAGGTAGGTATGTGGTGGTTCCAAAGCCTTCGGGACCGTAAAGGCCGCGCTTGAGTTCCCCGTTGCATTAACGAACCTACTTTGAGACTTAGTAATGAACATTGTATCTTAATCTGTATTTTA
>DWUN01001179.1:0-17731 GCA_018249975.1 Passova gellias
TCCTCGATAAATGAGCTATCTAACACTGAAAGAATTTTTCAAATCGGACCAATATTTCCTGAGATTAGCGCGTTCAAGCAATCAAACAAACTCTTCAGCTTTATATTATTAGTATAGATTTCTGCTGCATGCATACACGCCGGTTTCTAAGACCCTCCCGTCAGCCAGCGTCTGATCTACTCGGATATGATGAGATTGTATGGATATTGGTACAGGTGCTGGTGAGCGGCGGCGTGGACTCCACGGTGTGCGCCGCGCTGCTGCGGCTGGCGCTGCGCGAGGACCAAGTGATCGCGTTGCACATTGACAACGGTGAGATGTTTACAACAACGACAACAACAACATAACATCGCGCCAGGCCCGTAACGGGGTAGACAGAAAGCAATGTTACCTGAGATAATGAGATGTTTACCCATTTTGTAATTCGGCCTAGCAAACAGACAGACCGGTCGCCTAACGGTAAGCGGTCTCCGTCGCCTATGGACACTTGCGACCTTCGAGGAGTTGCTAATCCGTTGCCGGCTTTGGAGGAGAGCGGTATTTGCGCGTCTAGATGAGCCCAATGTCATAGCGCTTCGTGATACTCCGGATAGTGGTCTCCGTGTTCGCGGATATCCGAGGAAAAATAAACATCCGTATCCGAATCCGTAGCCGGGGATCTTGACATCAGATAACCGTATTCGGATCCATGTCCTCGTATATACATTCTTAACGATCCGGCACATAACTGATAGCGCTCCTAGAATGCCTCAGACGGAAGCATGAGCCGCGAGTCCAGTAGATGTAATCGTTTGATTGTATATGACGATGACGCTTCGTTTTGCTGAAGTTCAAACTATATGAGATATAAATTCACTCATGGTATAGATAATCGTTTTCTTGTTTTCGTACAAGACAATACCGGGGGCTTGAGGTTGTAACCTTTATTTTATTGGGTATTATTATACATAAATAAATAATGCTTATTTGCCATTTTTCGTTGCAGGTTTCATGCGTAAGAATGAGAGTGCAAAGGTGGAGAGGTGCCTCCGCGAGCTCGGCGTGCGTCTTCACGTAATCAATGCGTCACATCAGGTAAAATATGACAAAATTAAGCGAACCCACGTCGATTTGATAAGTCGGACGCGCTCACGGCCGCCGCGGACCGCGCGCGGGGCGGGGGGCGGCGGTGAGCGCGCCCGCGGACCGCGGTGTGTAACGGTGGCGGGGTGGCGGGGTGGCGTCAGTTCCGGCAGGGCAGCACCGTGGTGCGCGAGGCGGGCGGCGGGCGCGCGCGCCACACGCCGCTGCTGTGCCACACGGCCGCGCCCGAGGACAAGCGGCGCATCATCGGCGACGTGTTCATGCGCGTCGCCGAGACCACCGTGCGCGACGTGCTCAACCTGCAGTACGTACACGCACACATGCGCACACGTACACGTACACGTACACGTACACGTACATGTACACGTGCACGCACACGTCGTCGAGTGTGCGATTGCAAGTTAGCCACTACCACTACGACTACTAGCGCCGGACTTGACGTGGAGCGATTTTGGCCTTGAGAACGCATTTATAGAATTTTGAATAGCTAGCGGCACAGCACGCGGTCGAAGCTTCGGCCGCTGCCGACTTGTCTGTAAGCCCTCTATTATTGTTAGTATTGTGCTTGACTTAATGCTAATAAACATTTTTTTTCTATACCGGCTTCGGCTCGCTTCGTGTGTTATTCCAACACACGAATATTCGGCAAATGTCGATATACATTAGCGGATGCTACACAATATCAAATTTTTATGTTCTCCCTTTTGGACTGCCAAGTAACGAACTAGACGTGTGACGTCATAGGGAGGAGCAGGTGCTGCTCGGGCAGGGCACCCTGCGGCCGGACCTCATCGAGTCGGCGTCCGCGCTGGCGTCCAGCAACGCCGCCACCATCAAGACGCACCACAACGACACCGAGCTGGTGCGGCTGCTGCGCCAGCGAGGCCGCGTCGTCGAGCCGCTGCGGGACTTCCACAAGGACGAGGTGGCTCATAACAATAATAATAATAATAATAATAACTGGGGACAATTCCTCTCATGGCTATCCGATTCCAAATTAGACAATTGAATGCCTGCGTTATGGTAACCGCACAGCTGATAAACATAATTATTATATAATATCTATATAGATATATAGATATTTTTATTACACTCTGACATAGAACAAACTAAAAAAAAACATGTGCAAATCGAACACGCAACCTTTGGGTGTAGCAATGAGGGTCTCTAACCACCAAACAGAAGGCAACCAATCAGTACAGGGAAGGAGATCTCAGGGTGAACATATTGTTTTTGCTTTATTTTATACAAATTGAGACAACATTTCGAGCAGTCCTGTGCCTTCACAGTGGAATCTTCTAGACTTCCTTAGTAGTTCTGAATATAACGAAAAAAGCATCTTTACTTTTACTACGTATAGATAGTTTGTCTCGATGGTAACAGTATAAAATCGTTTGTTGCAGGTGCGGCAGCTGGGCGCCGAGCTGGGGCTCCCGGCGGCTGTCGTTGAAAGGCAGCCGTTCCCCGGGCCCGGGCTGGCCGTGCGCGTGCTGTGCCAGGAGGAGCCCTACGCTGACAGGGACTTCGCGGAAACGCAAGTCAGTTGTACATGTATTCTCTTGTATCTGATTCAGTTTAGAAACCCTACTAAGGGCGGCCCGTTACGTATTGTTTCTCATGGGTGCGAAAGAGATGAAAGATGTTCGTTGTTTTGGTGTCTCGATTGCATTGTACATGCAAATATCTGTAGGTGACTTTCAATATAGGACATGAGAATTATAAAAATGAAGTCTCACACAGAGATACAGATGTGAAATTAAATTAACGAGGTAATGTCAGACCCGGCCGTTTGGTTCTTATCTGTCACTCGCGGCACTGTTCCCGCCGGCCAGGTGATAGTGAAGATAATGGTGGACTACGCGGCGATGTGCATGAAGTCGCACGCGCTGCTCGGGCGCGTGGCGGGCGCCAGCACGGCCGCCGAGCAGCTGGAGCTGAAGCGCATCTCGTCGGCGGAGCCGGTGGCGGCCACGCTGCTGCCGCTGCGCACCGTGGGCGTGCAGGGCGACCACCGCACCTACAGCTACGCGGTGGCGCTGTCCACCGAGCTGTACCCGCCCAACTGGGCCGACATGCAGTACCTGGCGCGCATCATCCCGCGCGTCTGCCACAACATCAACAGGTGCCGCGCCGCCGCGTCGCCTTATGACTCGCCTCTGGTCTATTAAATTAAATAATAAGTGTATATTATGCCCGAGAAGGTAGCGTTTAATAAGGGCTATATAATAGTCGAGTAATATCTGTCAATGTCACTAAATTACCGAGGGACAAGCGGAGGCACTAACTGCTCTGATTGGGATTAGGGGTATATAGATATCAGTAGATCAGCGTTTCTCAACCTAGGGGTCGCGATCCCTGGCGATGGAGGCTTAAAATATCTTTGCTATACACAAAACTTGTTTAAGGAGCGAATGAATTGCAATGGAGTGTTATAAAATAGTATATATATATATATATTTTTGTTAATTTTTAATTAGCGTTCAATTCCGCAGGGTTTGCTACGCTTTTGGAGGTTTAATTAGGGAACAAGTATTAGACATCACACCTACGTACCTCACGCAGCAGGTCATCTCGACCATCCGCCAAGCGGACGACCTCGCCACTCAGGTACGATAAATGCTTACAAATTTGTCTTCGAAATTAACGTTGCTTAGACATTTGTTAAAGCGATTTCGAAATGAATGCTCGGCACAGGCCCTCGTGGCTTGCCAGCATGACGCAGAAGGTTTTTCAGTTTAAAATGCTTCCTGATTCTTAAATATTTTCACTGTTATGAATTAATACCGTCATGCTTTTTAACATTTATTATTAAATGAAATACTGTCTGGGTGTAATAAAAATACATATCTGTATAAGTATTCTATTGTATTTTTATCGGCAGTCCGGCTACCGTAAGGCATTCAATTGCCTAATCCACAATCGGATAGCTGCGAGTGGTATTTTTCTCCGGTTACTATTAATTAGAGAGTCTTTCGTTTCGTGGCGCTCTGTGGCGAGCGAGGCGCGTGTAACGTGTGCGGTGCTGTGCCGGCCAGGTGCTGGTGAACAGCGGCGTGGCGGCGCGCATCGCGCAGATGCCGGTGGTGCTGCTGCCCGTGCATTTCGACCGCGACGCGGCCGTGCGCACGCCGTCCTGCCAGCGCTCGCTCGTGCTGCGCCCCTTCCTCAGCGCGGACTTCATGACCGGCACGGCCGCGCTGCCCGCCACCGACGACATGCCGCAGGACGTCAGTACCGCCTTGCGATGCTTTTAACAATGGATTGCCCGAAGCGGTCGTTTGTCTGATTTTAATGTCTTTAAATAATATATAAACACATAAACGGTCATATTACTTTAAAGAATTGTATCCTTATAAATATATAATTTTATTTGTATCTGAAATATTTAAAAACAGTCAATGACTGCTTTGAGCACTTTAAGTGTTAATTGTGTTCCACTGTTCGATGCAGCCTTGCTGCATATATATAAGACGATATCTATGTAACGTAACATCATGCCTGTAATCCCCGAAGGGGTAGGCGAGGAGTGTAGTACACCTCCACATGTCACCAGTTACGTTTAAGTCCCACAATGGAATAGGTGGTGACTCTGTGGTCCAGACTCTGAGTCACTACTAGAAATTCTGAATTAGAAAAATCCAGCAGTACCCAATCCGGGATTTGAACCCAGGACCTCCCGATCGGCAGTCGCTTCAGCAACCGTACGACCATCGAGGCAGTCGTATCTATGTAGTCAGTCTATGTAACTCACTGATCCAAAATGTTTCTTTGTACCCAATGTTATGGTTATCAAATGTAGTGTGTAATTTATTGATTAAATGAGCGAAATGCGTTTCGACAGGTGCTAGACAGGATGGTGAAGGAGCTGACGGGCGTGCCGGGCATCTCGCGCGTGCTGTACGACCTCACGCCGAAGCCGCCCGCCACCACCGAATGGGAATGATCGCTGTAGAGGCCTTTTATATATTTTTTTACTAAACGAACGCACCGGGAGGCAGTGGTTCTTAGTGAAATGCGGCTTATGTTTGTTTTTTTTTTCTTTTTTAGTTTTCATTTATAGCGTAGTGTTCTATTTGTGAGCAGTGTCCATACGAATACGTACGTCTTTGAAATGCGTTTCTGCGCTCACGAGTCTAACATATTAACATATAGAACCTTTTTAAACATGTATACGTAAAAGATACATGTTAGTGTATTAAATATATCGATTATGGAAATATTGTCTTGTATTATGCATTTAATTACTTGTTATATCTAGAGTGTATTGTATTGAGATACAGGAATCAAATTTTAGTAGCGATTTGATTGTAATTTGTTTTGAAAGAATATGAAGTAAATCATTGCATTCGTTTCTTTAACTATCTAACTAGAACGATACACAATGTCGTTAATGTTTATAAATGTTAATTTTGTTTTTGTAAAATTGCCAACGAGGGCCACTGCCTCTTACAAACGATTTGTAAAATACATTGGTGAAACATAAATGTGTAGCGATGCAACATGCTAATGTTATGTTATGTTATGTTGTGTTGGTTGCATGTTGTACCATGTTAGCTCCACTGATCTGTTTTGTAACATGTAGTAATTTATTATTGAAGGCTGTGTAAAAGTTGTATGAGCCCGCAGGTATTCCACACTCCAAGATTACTATAATGAATCTTATATGAAATTGTAAACACATGTTTTATGGAATGGTTCAGTGTTATTGACTGGAAATTTCATAATAAAAATTATATTATGCTTTATTTTCATACTGTGTTTTTATTTAAAAGCTCACAAACTATAAATATGGATGACACTTAAGTTTTGATTTTGGAATACTTATTTTTAACTTACAAACAAGATATAGAAGATTAATCGGTCGTACAGTAATAAAATTTGTAGAATAAAGGTGCTATGATGAGTATCTATTAACTGTCCGGCATCAATAAATTTATGTTTTTCCCTGTATTTACTTGTCCACCAATAAAAGTCTCTTCTTCCCCTCTGATAGATAAGCTATCGGACAATGTCACTTTCTTTTCTCTAAGCATCGGAGCCTTTTCCCAACGAGATCCTTTGCAAGAGGAGCACGAATGCAATGGGAGCAGTTCTAGAGATACCGTCCTATTGTTACAATCGGCACATTTAAAGAACCTCTTAAAGGTGTCTAGCACTTTAAGGGGATGCCGCTCGTCTTTGCAGTGCTGTGCCGCCGAGAATGATGTGTACTTGCATTTAACGCATCTCACCGCTTTGCACGCCAGTTTAAATGTGTTCAGCATTTTTTCCTCCATCGCTTCCTTTTTCTCAAGTTTGTTAAAGTATTTATCTTGCTCGTCATCTTCATGGTTCTTTATCAGGTTCTGATGCGCCGATGTTGCTTCCAGTATCTTCTTGAATCTCTCGGATATTACTGATGAGGTTTTAATTTTTGTATTCGGTCCTATTGCCTCGTTTGGTTTTGACTTCTTGCATTCGTTTTCATCGCTGCCAGAGCTGTTGAGCTTTTCCAGGGCCCTTTTTTTACCTTTCTCAGTGCCTTTGGTGTTATGTGGATTGAGTTTTGAGATACCTCCATTTTGTTGGATAAGTTTAATGGCATTCAATTTGGCTCTCTCGGCAGCTCTTTGACCGTATGACATATTTAAGTCTATGGGTCCGCTGCCTTTTAAACTGAAACCTCTGCCTAGTTTAGGTGAATTCCCAACTCTAACCGCTAGGCTTACATTAGATATAGTACTGGCATTGCAGCTATTGTTAGTCAAGCTGTTAAGCCTTTGAGAATCACTGACTTTTTGGGCTGCAGGGCTGTGCAAAATGCTATGGTTATTTTTCAAAGGGTTAGCCCCATGTGGCGCTTTATTTATGAGTAATTTATCACCTTCCGTTTTATAATAGTCCGTTAATGACATAAGCCTGTTTTGATCCCGGTCTTTAACTTTTTTATGATTACTGGCCGGCAGGGCAGAGTATGCTTTGCCCCCATAAATTACTGTGCTCTTTCCTAAAACTTTGTTCTGAAGATTGACAAGCCCCTTTCCCATTGTCGATGATTGCAATTCTTGCCGTCTCGAATATTTCTGATACTCCTGTTTGATGTGATAAATGCAATGTTCACATTGACTTAAATTTACAAAAGACGTACATGGCTCCCCATTTTTCTTTTTGCTTTTGCAAATACCAAAATCTTTGGATTGTCCAAGAATCATTACACGGTCCGGTCTGTCCACGCTCAAGCAAGCTTTATCTGCACTGTTTTGGGACTGGTCCAGTACATTAGGGTTGAGCACGGCCACAACCGTCCCTTCGGTAGTTTTCCACAACTCACTGTAGGCTTTATGGAATAGGAACATAGAAACCGTCTTCAAATCATCTTTCAGATCGCTAAGTGTCCATATTAAGAATTGGCTACCTTTCTGTGATTTTTTAGATGAGCTTTTTCTTACAATGACTCCGGCTATCACCCAGTCCTTGGATAAATCCTCATTTTCAACATATCTTTTGACTCTAAGTAAGTTTACCGCCTCCCTGCCTCTCATACGATCTAAGAACGCTGTGCTGGATATTAATGGTTTCGTTATTCGAATACCGAACACAGGATCGGTGTAGATATCTGTAAGATTTTTTGCCTTTACTTCTGGTGCACATATTACGTGTTTATTCTGTGAATCGGCAGCCGCGCAAGGTTTCCTGAAAGACGAAGTGTTACGGGCTACTTGGACATCGATATTAGTTTGTCGCAGTCTTGTCTCAAATTCGATTCTCTTATTTCTTTCTTCATGTTCCTTGTCATCTAATGTCTTCTTAATGTCACTTCCATAGTCAGTGTATTTTCTCTCCGTATAGTTTCTTTTCTCTTCGTCATCTGATGAATCAGTGTCACCGTTGCGAATCGCAGAGGATACAGTTTTTATATCATCTTGGTTATTTATTTGAACATTACAACTGCTTTTGAAAATATCCACATCTACTGTTGTGCAGTGTTTCTTTGAATTTCTATCGCAATTTTCACTTATATCAGCATTGAGTAGTTCTTCTAGCTGCGACAAGTCATCGTTTTCACCCATAATGCAATTTCAGTTGTTCAGTCGTAAATAATAAAATTTCGATCAATATAAAGATTGGGGGATGTTTATGGCGCGAAATATCAGCCAAACAAGTCCAAAATTAAACTTCACTTTCAGTCGGCCTTAATCATGCTGTCACTGTCAGTTACGCACAGAATAATAATATCATTTATAATTTCATAAAACCAAAGAGAAGTCTAGAATACAAATTTATGCAAATGAAGAATCCTATCAAACCGTCGTTCTAAGTATAATACAATTATACAGAGTTCCTGATCTTTGCTTTTCCAAATTCTGTTCATATGTTGTAATTGTAATATATTGTTTTTTTTGTTGCCTTGTTTACTAGTCGTTGGCTGAACGTTTATGGACCATAGCTAATATATTTAAAAAACAGGGAATCATAAATCTGGTAAAATTTGAAGCAAAGATTAAACTACCTACCTATCGCTACTTTCGGCGGTACCTATCTCATAATCTTGCTTATTTAGTATTTACCATTGCAGTGTTTTTTAAGCGATACCTTAGTATTTTAAATGGCATAATTTTACTCGAGAAAATGTGCGAATCTATCTTATTGTACTTTATTAGTCTATAAAAGTAATTATTTTGATACATCATTTTAAACTGTCTCATAAGACTTGACCACGTTTATTTTAAATATAATTTATAATTTTTTTTTAATATGTCCTCCTTTATGGTATATTTAAAATAACTAGGAAAATGATTCGAATAAATTTAACGGTTAAATTTAGGATATTACGTAGTACGGATTTCTTGTGTTAGGGTATTTACCGAAGTTTATAAGATTATGTTTTCATTTCAGTTCTACTTCATCGCAGCCAATCACATCCGTATCTCATTCTTCAAGGAGCCTAGTATTAAGAATAATATAATTTGATATAGTATTTAGTATATTAACAGTGTGAGGTGTAACAGCAAGTTCTCATGAACAGGCATTTCCACAGCAAAGCAAGTTTAATATAGGTACGTAATCGTATATTTGTAAAAATAGGCTATTTTTACTTGAACCATTGAAATACTTAACATACTTTCTGGTAAGGCTTAGTTTGTTGTAACTATCATGTTTAACTTTCTATGGCAAGTATATGAAACTGCAGATTTTACCTTCAAATGGCAAATATACTAAATACTCCAAATGTCTTGATTAACAAATTATTGTAAATTTTAATTTTAAATTTTAATTTCAATCCCGGGTTGGGTGCTGCTGGATTTTTCTAATTGTGACTCAGAGTCTGGATGTGTGCCCGGTGCATGGCAATAGGCTCACCATCTATTCCATTGTGGGACTTAAACATAACTGGTGAAATGTGGGGGTGTACTACACTCCTCTGCCTACCCCTTCGGGGATTACGGGCGTGATGTTACGTTCAAACATTTTCATGAGTGAAATACCTATATGGAAATTTTAAGTATGGAAAAGATTTTAATTTAACATAATACGATTAGACATTAATTTAAGACATTAGACAAATAGCTAGAAAACAAAGTTTTCTTTTATTTATATTGCATTATATTAAATACTAAATAAAGTACTAATGAAGTATATTTCGACGGTATTTTTCATGCTATGAGGGCACTGAATTATCTTCGAAAATATACAAGCCGATAACGAGTGAAAGTCGCCAATTACATTCAATGACAAGACTTTCGGCCTTGTATATGTTGTGGCTGCGAAATTTTGGAGGTTATCATAACGGCTACAGTAATTACTTGCAAAGTTATAAGTGGTACAAGTTTATAAAGGACTCGAGAGTTCTTTAAACGAGTACTCTGGAACAAGTTTAATTACTGGTTATTGTTGTCTACGAAATTGTACCAAGTATCTTCTCGTTTAAGTTGAGACATAAAATAACTAGGTATAAAATACACCAATGAAAATTATTCAGGAGTAATTTACGACCTTAGTACTTACTGTTAATTTTAAATTTCGAACAATTGATTTCAATTTCGATATAGCAGAAGTGAGCTTAAGCTCGACTCCGGCTTTAAAACGCAGAACGCATTTTTTTAACATTTCCCTAGATTTTTGCGCGGGATTGACAATATTAATGTTTTATTTAATTTAATATATTTATGGTACATATTACTTACATAAACATTTTTGCTTTTTGTATCCCCAAACAAAGTTTTCTCGTCCCGTATTTGTATTATTTGTATGTGTAGATCTAGTTAACCGGTTAATTAGGTCAATCAAGTAAGTGATAGAATAAGTTATGGGCTAAGATATTGTAGTTGCTATAACACGACTTTATAATATACGATTAATAAGGATTTTTAATGAGGTTACCAGCTGTAAAGGCAATCCAGGCTTTGCCCAGATAGCCGAGTATCAAGTGTATTAAAATATTAAATATTATATTAATAAATATTCTTATATCAATGAGTGATGAATTTAGACGAAGCGCGTCAGTTTTGCAAGGACAGAAATATTTGGCACTCGGTGCTTTTCGCCTACCCCGTTAGGGACCTGGCGTGATGTTATGTATGCATGTATATTCTTATATCGAAGATAAAAATGTTGCAACGAACAAGACTGAGCACTATTTTATTGCCTTATTTAAAACACGACATGTTTCAAATGGAATTCGTTCACGAAACGCAGTTTTCCGACTAATTAAGATATTCAAAAAACTTTCGCGCTGATGTCGGAGTAATTTTGCAGCTTGAGACAGTTTCATGGTTAGCTGCAGTCACGTCTGCGATTAGGTGTACACCTGGCCAAGTGACAGTTGACTCGTATAGCTATTCGTAACTAGATATAATAATAGTTTAAAATCAGAACTCCGATTGAAGTTCGATTGAAATTATATGAACAGCTTCATTCGACGCCATTTATTTGTCTTTGTATTTGGCGTTTTTGATCGTTTTTTCTTCTACCCTTTTAGTAGTCCTGAACTGGATCTCCTGTCACAGTGAAAGGGATTTAGGCCACAGTTTCACGGTGGCCAAGCGCGGATTGATCAACTTCACAAGATCGTCAAAATATAATGTTATTGTCTGCAACACTGTACGTTTCACTGTATGCATTGGCGTCTTCTGCAATTATGGGAAGAATTTATTAATATACGTTAACTAAATAGTTCAGATATTGGCTGATGGGAAGTCAAGAGTTTCCGAAATCGGCCTGTATGGAATCAAGACAGGTATTTAAGGAGAGAGAGTTGGCACTCGATGCATTCTGCCTATTCCTTTAAGGAGCTACCGTGATGATAACAATGTTAAATGTACGAGGCGTTTCTAAGCTATCCAATCTTACTTACATCATGTTAGCAGGTAGTCACAACTGCACTTAGGTCTGGAAAGTCCCTAAATCCCAGGATTCGAAGCAAAGCTTTTGTTTCGTAATTCGAAAGGCTCTACGTTTTAGCTTTTTGGATATGTTTCATTCCTTTTTGTGAACATGTGGCAAAAAATTCCGACTCGAACCTAGTCGTTTTTGTAAGATCTCAATTTGATATGTATGGTGGTATCACATGTAATTATTAGCGGCATACTAGTATTGTATTATGAGGTGATGACTGTCCTAAATGGAAAGTCACGCCATGTTATAATATCATATGCCATTAAACCCAATTCTGTGTTTGTTATAACAAACAAATATAAATATTCCAATAAATTAGAATTTATGAATGACAATGAATACATCTATTTTAATATCATTAACTTTTTAAGGATCATTCAACATCTCATTATCCGTATAAATAAAGTCTTCGAGAACTTCATTTATCTAAAGATAATTAATACAACTGAACGATGCTATAGTACGATTCATCAAACGGAAATCTTAATCTCGCAACTAATTAAGAAACTCAAAGGGCTTTTTGAATAATAGGAAAATCGTTATCCAAATTTAAAATAGCTTCGGAAATTACTGTGCTCGATACCAGAGAATAAGTATTGATTTTATTTAAATTTACTAAGCGTATTAAGATTTACTTTGTCGAAGTAACTACTTACTTTTTTAACTTGAGGAAACCTTCATAGAACACTTTCATTAAACACATACATACCGTCGTCTTTCCAGAAGCCGCTGACTGAAAGGTCAGAGTTCCCACTGTAGCTGTGGCAATGCCAGAAGCTTGCTCTTAGTCGGCTCCTACCAACAGATCTTTGTCTCAAGCTATAGGGACAGCATGAGATTACTTAGCCTCTTCGTCGTGTGTTAGTGGTAGAGACTGCTAAGCCGGAACTCGTGTATTCAACTCCCATCCAGGACAAACAAGTGTGATGTGATTTAATAAAAATATCTGAATATTATGTAGGTATACCATAACATATTCATTGAATTTTCTGATTAACAATCGGATAGCCGCGTATTGTCCCAATTATTAAAGTTAAATTATATAATGTTTTGAAATTATGACTCATCTAAAACTAGCGTTGTTCATCTCCAAGCGCCTGTTATTTAAACTATGCGACGCTTCAACTAGAATTCGCCGAGCGTAAAACTTAATCTCGCAACTAATTAAGGAATTCAAAAAGTTTTGCGCCGGTGACGTCAGGATCTCGCCGCTTTCAAATATTCGCGGACAACTTAGTTGTTGCTCGACTGCAATAGCAGACATAGCTTTAAGCTTGTTGCATACACGATGCACGAATAATAAAACGTAAGGTAATGCTTTCAAGTGATTCACTTGAATGAACTCTTCTTCTTATCTACATAAAGCATGAAGCAGGTTAATAAATTTAATTCATATACCAAAAGGCTTGAATATTACAAAATCACCACTCTAGATAAAAGAAGACAACAATTAGATCTTCTATTCCTGCATAAAATTCTCCTTAGCAAAGTCGACTGCCCTTTCCTGTTAAATAAAATCGATATTTCTGTTCCACGCAGGCTACCTCGCTCTGGTACTTATAGACTGTTCTGTGTCCCGGCACATCGCACTAACCTTGGTCGGAATTGTCCGTTGTCTAGAATAACTGGTTTCTATAATCATTTACCCAGGTCTCTTGATATTGATATTTTCCATGATAATGAACAAGAATTAAAAAAAAAAGTGCTCCAACACCTATTAGAATATAACTGAACTCAATCAGCTTAGAGTAATTGCACTGTTACACCATTTTATTTTATTTTATTTTATTTTATTTTTCATTTTTTCATTTTTTCATTATTAATTTTATTGTTATATTACTTTTATTTCTTTTTGATATGATCAACCTAACAATTTTAGTAATCATAAGAGAAGCCTTCCTTGTATGTAATCTTGTTTGCGTGAAAGCCGTGGTTGCCTATAATTGAAACGGCACCTAAATATATTTATTCATAAGATTTTAAAAATGTAAAGTGTTCGTCCGTTGGCAATCCTTAAAAATAAATAAATAAATAAATAAATAAATGACGTCTGAACCAGGGTTTAGCCTCACCGCGACAATCCGGTCGCCAGGCTGTATTCGGCCGTCGCTCAAGGCGGGTTCCCTTACAAGCGCCCTCACGTAGTGCCCCAGCGCACTGTGGTCTTCCTTCCGAAGGGTGAAGCCCAGCGAGCCGTTCACTTTCGTCATCACTATGTCGAACTCCTGTAAAGTGTAAAGTTTTACAATAAAATCACAATACGACTGTGGATGGATTGTGCACCATACCCAATTTTTCCATACAGTATGGTTGTTTGGAAGAGATCGCTCTTTTAGCGATAAGACCGCCTACTGTTCATGCATTCTTCTTGTGTCTGTACCAATATTTGTAATTATGTGTATGTGGTGTGCAATAAAGTTATTGTATTGTATTGTATGACCAATAAGTGTCGAAAACATAAAAACGACTAACAAAAATAAAACTATAACAATATTTTGAAATGATAAAATACATAATTTAATAGAATTTGACTTCTGTAATTTTGCCGATTTTGGTATTAATTAAAATAAATTCATTTTGAAACTACGAATTACTTTATTTTTCAATTAGGACTATTAATTTAGTCAGAAAATATATATATATATATATATATGTGTCTAGTACAGTACAGATTATAGTAACTGAAAATCTTCCACCATTTTGGAGTTTAATTGCGTTACCACTTTTATTCAATGATGTTATGAAATTAGTTTATGAATTAAAATTACCTATTTTAATGATTACTAATGGAATGTAGCTTTAATCACTCATCAGTCAACCCAGATTGGGTGCCGAACGATAAGTAAATTAAATTCCCTATTGTGATTATTTGTTGGCATAATACACAATAGTATAACTTGCTGACGTCATCAATACAAGTATTTATTTACAGTATGTCAATACCAAACATTCCCTTTAGCTTTGTAGAATTAGGTTGTTACTTTCAAATAGAGTTAACAAATAAGCAATTAATAAAGCGATGTTTTTAAATGTATCTTAAGCTTCATTACACTACATAGTATAAAATAAAGTAGCTTTCCGCTGTACGTCCTTTAGATACTTAGATCTTTAAAACTACGCAACGGATTTTGATTCGGTTTGTTTTAATCGATAGAGTGATTCAAGAGGAAGGTTTATATATACAATAACATACATTATATAGTAGAGAAATACTGTTATAATTTACATGACAGAACAACGTTTGCCGGGTCAGCTAGTATCATTATAAATGTTCTCTTCACGAGATGTTCCACGAAATTAAATTAAACGGACACTTGGCGTCTATATCAATATTTAATTGGCACACTTTTGTAAGTTAATTTCCTTGAAGGTAACTTAATTTTTTTTCCCGGTAAAAGCTTTCGAGATAATTTACTCACCACCGATCCATCATCCTGGAAGCGTGAACACAAAAATTTATTAACGAAACAGTAATGTACCGACTTATATATCTGTTACTTTATATAATAACAAGACAGATTACCACTTTTCATAATGGTTGTTTTAAAATTGGCGTACTATCAAGCAAACTTTCAATCTCTATTTAAGCCCCTTAGAGGTGCAATATCAATAAATACTGCCTCAGTGAGTGCCTATATGATAAAAGGAAACTATTGTCTAAATTTCATGTTTCTAGCCTCAGGTTCAACTTTAGTTTGTGCGATGATAAATCAGACAGACAAGACACGTCATCCATATTATTATATAAAGTAATATTTATATTATTTAACCGCCTGTCGAATAATGTAGATGATATTAAGCTGTTTACTTCCGTCAATGTTCACGAGAGCGATAAACCGCATATGAAACAATGAATCACGTATGCGATTTAAACACGGAAACTGCAATATTCATTATGACGAATATATTTCACGAACTTTGAGAATTAAAACAATTATTTAATAAATATTGAAACGGTCCAGGAATTTCGTATGCGATATTATAGCGTTTTTCCTATCTTGAAATTATGAGGACCGTATAAGTTTAGTATACAATGTAACTGATTGTGAATATTACAATGAGTTTTGTACATTATATTGGTCTCACAGTAATTGCAGGCCGCAAAATTTATCGCGAAACATTAAAAGTTTAATAGATTTATAAGTGGCGCGAAACGAGAGAAGTTCTTTAATAGGTACTCCTTAATATTTTAAAAAGTAATTATCTACGGTCATTAATCAAAGCTCGAGACATTATGGCCAGATTTTCCCTCAAGATCAACGGTTACTCGCACCGGGAAAATGATTAAAGGTAATTTAGTGAGCTCTTGCACGTCATCGTTTTATTTTTTGCGTGCAGAATGCGGAATCAAATTATTACCGTAACATCAATTCCGAGTAGTATTCTTTTGTTTATGGTACCGGCTGCACCATCATGTCCATTTGCCGTTAATAAAAATGTACGAACTTGCCAGTGGTGATACCGTAGATCGTTAGATTAACTTATGTTTTTATGTCTTTTTTAATGACGTTAGAAAAAGTTGTAAAACTTACACGACGCAGCGTTATGTCATTATTAGCCGCTGGTTAATAGTTTATTGGGTTCTTCAACAATATAATAACAATTTTATAGCGCAACGCATAAATCGACACACAGGGTGAATTGCGCTTAGTTCGTGTTCGTAGTAACTCGTCTCTGCTGCATCTCTACGCTTTTCATATTATCGGCATCCAATATAAGCGATCTGTGTTTTGTGGTGTAGGAAATTCGTTGTGCATTTTGAGTCCGCCTTTTGGAGTACAGTCGTTGAAATAAAGGGAACAATAGCACTCGAAAGCAAAGCTGACAACGAGCACTCAGCGGCAATCGCCACGGGCATACCGCTGTGCGTTTATTTGAGAGTTCCTAGTGTGTTGTTTACGTTCAATACATTCCTATAAACTTTTATTATCATTTTAGGCAAATAAACATGTTCTAGAAACATTTCGTAACCGTAACATCGCAGCAAACCTGCTTTCCATTGTTACAGTTGGTCAAAACCTTGTGAATGAGCGAATGAACAAACGTATATGTTCCGATTTTATTGTTTAATCGTTTGATACAAGTTTCCTCGCTGCTAAGTAGAAACTATTAATATAACAATCAACTAAATATATATATAAGCGCGTGAGGTTTTCAAGGACAGAGATATTTGGCACTCGGTGCTTTCTGCCTACCCCGTTAGAGAACTGGCGTCATGGTATGTAGGTATGTAAGTAAAAATATATGCAATCTTACCCCGTACTGTATATCGTAAACAGGTAACGGGCGGTCAAGGTCGGGCAGGTGCAGGTCGGGGCGCCGCTCGGGCTCCGGGCTGGCGTCCCGGCGCCCGCGCCCCTCCGACGACGACGTGGTCGCGCTGCTGGTCGTTTGTGATAGCCTGGTACCATTCGTTTTATGTTATAGCGTTCAAACATGTTACGCCGTCCATATAGGCAAGCTGTTGTTAATATTTTTAAATGAATTCTATATACATTTAAAATCGATTTCATCTTATTAATGTTTTCTTTGATTTAATTCCATTCTTTGGTAAATAGTTTAAAGTACTTAATAATCGAACTGTTTGTGATTCTCCACAGCCTATACGTATGGAAACGGTCCCAACGAATGGGCTTAACATGAGCAACTCAATTCCTTTATTAATTTATTCTCTTGCAGCCGTTTTAATTATTATCAAAATTTTGTGTATTGCTGTGATAGTAACGGATATAGAACGTTACTGTTGTAATTACCTGGCGTGCAATGGATGACAATTAAGCGGATCAAGAGGCAGGTGCGGCGGATGCGGCGTGCGCGCGGGCGGAGTGGGCGGGTCGGGCGGCGTGACGCTCTCAAGGACGTCGCTCGGCGGCCGGCACACCCTCAGCTCCACTCTCGCCGCTGCCGTACGCAGCACTTCCAACGCTTCCTGCCGATTAAGATCGTGTTACGGCTTACTTTACGAATTATTAATAACATTACAGTTTTTTTTAATGTGAACATCTATAGGCAAGCACGCGTAAGCCGGATTGTTGGCGGGCCGTGGTGCGACGGTTCACCATGCTATACTAGGGTAGGTATCTTTCTTTCTTTCATTTATTAGCCGACGAGCATTTAAGGTAGAATCGAAAGAAGTGTGCGTGTATCGTAGTGTAGTGTTAAACATTATTATTTATTTATTTATTTATTTTATTTTATTATTTATTTATTTATCAATTAGTACGGATTTCTCCAATTACACTAATGAACACGAAAGCATAGATGAATGAAAAAT